>APFE030849795.1:0-32330 GCA_000404065.3 Pinus taeda
ATATATATATATATTATGGGGTGGCTGGCCACCAATTCTGCCACCCTCAAACAACCAACACTCAAGTTAATTAAAATTGGACCGACAGGCCGTGACCCCCGTCGGCCCGCCCAACCCGCATAAATCAAATAAAAATTAATTAATATGGGGTGGACGTGGGCCATCTCCGGAGGACCCGGCCCACACCCCAACTCCACATGCCATATTAAGGGAGGTCGGTGGTAGTTTAACCCATGGTCGGTGGGAGAGCTGGCCCCGTCCACGCGGCGGCGTCATATAGTGGTACCATGTCAACCAAAACACTGCACAACTTAAGCAATACACCCATGTACCAATCCTAATTAGTGCAATGAGCTGCAGGAGTTAAGGGGCGGGCTGCCCAATGCGGACCTGACCCCCCAAACCAAAGTATATGCGGGTTTTTTTGAAAAAATGAAATGTATTAATATCGAGGGGTTGGGATTTGAACACCTGACCTCCTCCTTATAACTTGGGCTTTATACCAATCCGCCCAACGACTTCCTTGGAATATACGCCCTCGAACATTACTATATAAACTCATTTTTCAGTGTACCCAAGGCATGGAGGAGCCAAGAGCGTGGATGGAAACCAAGAAAACAATTTTTAATTAATTTATTTGTAGGTGGAACCATGAGCCCAAAGAAGAGGTAGACAAAACCATGACTAGGCAAAATTCTCAAGAGGGTGAAATTTTTGCAGTGTCCAAATTAGACAAACTTTATGTCGATCTCACACCTCTCAGCAACACGAACCCGATGGTGCACTCAGAATTTCGATCTAAGCAGTAGATTTGCAGAGGACCCGGAGGAGGGAATCTTTGAGGAATCTAGGGGGAATCTAAAAGATTCCTTAAGCCCCATACTTCCATTTTCTCATAATTCAGAAATTTGACAGTTGATTTTGCATTATTCAATGCCACAAATCTGATGGTTCATTCAGATTTCCAATTTGATCATTTCATTTTTCGGCCACTTTTAAAAGTGGATTATAGGTGTCAGCATTCAACATGCGAGCATTCATTCCATGGGATTCAATGCTACAAGATTGATGGTACGGCCAGCCTCAGCAGTTTAAAATCCATTGATTCAGATGGCCCTAGGATGTGAGGTATGGGCGATGTGTTCATGTTCTTCTTTTTGCTATGCATTGTGCTGCACAGATCCTTGTTTGATGTTTGATGTGGGATCTTGTTCCTTAATTTTCTCATGATTCCTGCTTGATGTGACGTGTAATCATTTGTGGGATGTATTTGTTGTCATGATTCATCATGTTTTGTTTGATATCCCTTTATTGTTATGTTGATGGGATACTCATGCGTCACCATGTATGATGGCATTGAAATCCCTTTTATGCCATGTTGGCGGGATGTTCATTATCAACATGCATGAGTTTAGATCATACTGATAAGAGTCCTTTTTGAATGAGAGTTCCTGCAGTGGAACATCTCTCAGAGCCACTCCTATGTGAGGGCATTTTCCTTGTATGATAGCGACATCACCACTTATGTACATCATCATTATTGACAGCATTTAATGTAGCGGCCTACACCATCTTGACTTTGGGGCCCAGAGACGTAGTCCCTCCTGGATGAACTCCTTATCAATGGCTTATGTTTTCATGTGTTGATGAATGTCATATTCCTCTTTTTTATAGTATGCAGATGTATTCATTTATGTTCTTTTAAAAATGAAATTTAACACATCACGGAAGTAAAAGGTCTTGGAAGGGTCCTTTGTCACACCTGGACCAAGATCACTGGGCACTATGTATTTCATCGACATTACGACTTCTTGTCTGTAAACCAGTCGAAAGGATGTTTTTCCAATCAATATCTTATAGGTAGTCCTATATTCCCATAGAACTGTTGGTATGTGCACATCCCAATCATTCCTATTAACATTACAGACCTTTATAAACACATTCTCCAATATCTTGTTGAAATCTTCGACATTGCCATTCACCTGGGGGTGATATGACATACTCTTTTGATGGTACATCTGGAACTCATATGTTAAAGATGTGATTGTCTCATTCAGGAAGTATGACCCTCTGTCACTCATCATAATCTTTGGGCATCCAAACCTTGAAAGAATAAACTCAAATATGAACTTCGTAGCAGTGTCCACGCTGCAATCCTTCACGCTTTATTTATTTTGTTTCTTGGTCAAAGCACCCATTGTGTGCTTATAGGGTTTGTTTCATAATTTATTGTTCATATCATCTTGTCCTAGACCCTTCTCAGGCTCATTGTGACAAAGAAAGAAAACATGTTTATGTGTTTTGGTCATCTATTCCTCCTCCACCAAGTCGGCATGCTCTTCTCCTTGTGTCGACCTCATAAAGGAGCTTCAAACTACTATAAATAACTAAGCATTTGACCTATTGAGAGATAATCCATCAAAAAATTGATTTGCAGTTTGTAAGGAAATAAAGGAGTGTGAAGACGCTAGAAATGAAATTCTAATGATTGCAAGAAGAAATGAGTCCAAACATAGAAGAAATAGACCATAAATCTACTCTTTTATGTCACATGTGTGAGTGGATCTAAAGTTGTAGTGTTAAGGTGTAGGGTTGAGGGTGCAAGACAATATTTCAATGTTGCAGAGAGGGTCGAGACCCTTGTTGACATACCTTGAAGAGATGACTTGTGTTGACTTGTGAAGAAATGGGCTAGAGTTTGACTAATCTTCTTGGGAGTTTGACTTTGTGGATTGAAGGTGGACTTTGTCTTGATCAAAAGGTCTTAGTCATCTCATTTGAATTGGTTCTTGAAAAAAATAAGAGATTTTTGGGTTTTCCCCTTGAAGAGGGGTTTTGCCCTAGCTAAGAGCCTACATCTTATGTCTCCATTGTTTTGATCTTCATGCATTGATGTTTTGATAGTTGCTTGATGAAAATAAGTCAAAGAAGACATAAAGAAGATAATAAGACTACAATAATATCAAAAGTAATTATCAATATGAGAAATTATTTATACCTTATGATTTTCTAACACTCTGACCAAGGAGTAAATTATAGCCTAAGGGAGTGTCAACAGCTTCAACATCAATGGGCACCATTCTCCCCCTTATCTCAATTCCAAATGAAGAAAGAATGCCCTGAGACATGAAGTTTTTTACATCAAAGGCATGTAGGGTATTACTTGAATTAATGAGTTCTAGAGAACCAATTCTTCCAACATGATTCTTACATCACACAAGTAGAAGACCCTTCATCCACAAGAATGCAGTATATATCTTGATTGAAAATTCAAACTGGGATATGAAAAAGTGCCCTAGTGAGAGTCTAAAATGAGAGGTATTAATGTCAAACATGATTAAATTCGACTCTAATGGATCCACCCCTTTGATGGTAGTTAACAAGGCTTTGTGTTACCTAGGAAATCTCTATAAAACCTCTAAAGCAAACATGGCACAAGGTGCTTGGGACAACTCCTCAACAATATTGTAATGTTGGGCAACTTCACATTAGGGTAGTGTGTCAACTTATGGAGAACACCCTCATGTGATCATTATATTGTATCCAAGGGCTTATCTAACATGAGAGGTATAATGGATGCAATAGGGGTGGTTGAGTCCTTAGAAACCAAACTCGACTTAATAGCAGCATAAGGCTTCACTTTCGTGGACAAGTTAACTTGCTCGTTACACATGAGAATAGATGCATTACATCTAGTAGAAAAGTAATGTTTCCCCCATTTCCCCAAGTTATAAAACCAATACATATTCTAGATAACAAAAAAACCATACTAAGAAGTACTACTATATATATCTAGTCATGCTCGCACTTGTGGTAACTTAACACATCATGAGCAATCCATCGTAAGAGGCCTCATTGGCGAGAAGAGTGAACCCCTATTGTGTAGGACCTCTTCATATGTACAAGGATGTCATCCAATGGCATAAGATGAACATTGAGTGTCAACCCTTTTACATTGTGATTTAACTCGCACAACTCAACATACTCCTCCCCCCCATCCTCCTTTTTGCAGGCTTCATGAACCATGTGTGCATGTACTCCTCTACGGTGGAGTGGCGTACATGAGTGGTGACTAGCCTAGGGTTCGAGTTGGTCCTAGGTCTTCATATCACATAATTCCACTATTACTGATCTTGTACCCATAAAAATATCAAAAGAAAAATATACAAAACAATCCAAAAATAATGAAAAAAAATTAAACATTAAAATTTTCAAACATCCAAAAGAAATTCTTACCAAGTTCACTCCACTATATAGCGGGAGGCAAGGCTAGGTCTGGATCGTGTCTTAATTCCACACTTTTTTATGCATATTCATTTATCACTAGAATGGTATTCTTCAACCATTTCAGGTATGTTGAACCAAACCATCACCCTAAGGTTACAATTCGTCCCAACATATTGAGTTCCTACACTAATAAATGGGGTGAAAGTTTGTTTTCCTCCAGAGTAGGTTCCCCCAAAGAACAAAGGACTCCCAAAAGCATGAATGTGGACCGAATGAATTACTTTTTTCCCTTATGATCCATTTAACCAACAACAAGTTCCATTTCTAGCACCTATTGATTTGTCAGCTTTGGATAAGGTAATGAATGAACTCATATGAAATTTTTTACAATAGTGTCATTGGTTAGCCATGTGCATCCCACACCAATCCTCTCATTCACAATGTATAACCAGAGCCATGGGCATAAATTTTCCATTTGCAACTAGTGACATTCTTGAGCCTTCTAGAGTTGTTCATTCCCAAATATATCAACTTGGCTTATTTGTTTATGAGTTGGCTAGGGAAAAATTATTATAGAAGTTTCCTAACTCCTCTTACCCATAGGTTTCCAAATACATTATCCCAGGGAGGGAAAAAGGACTATATAAACTAAAAAATTTCCTTTGCATTGTGCTAGTCCTCACCCTGCGAGACCTGCATCAAGATTTTGAGATTGAGATAGATGCCTCTAACTATGTTATTGGTGTAGTCCTAATTCAACAAGGACATCTAGTGGACTATCATAGTGAAACATTCTTTGATATTGTTTGAAGACACCCCACCAATGATAAGGAGATGTATTCCATCGCACATGCCTGCTAGTAAAGGAAACATTATATTCTAGGTAAGGAGAGGATCATCCACATGGATCGTAGGCCTCTTCAATTTATGTAGACACAAGGGAAGTTACAGAATGGTTTCCATCATAAATGGTCCACATACCTATAACAATTCCATTTGAACAGCAAATACAAGGGTAGCAGCAATCATGTCACATATTTCCTCAATCGGCCCCCAGTTGTGGCATTGACAATAGTTCTAAACTCTTATGGGAACAAGACCTATAGATGGACACAACTATACAAAAATGACTCATAAGTCATTGCCACATACCATACGTTGATGATATGTAAACAAGTTTCAGACTCCCATCTCGAGGATGCATTGTTATGCTACCTGGGACACCTTAGTGTTCCTTCAAGTGAGTGTGCCAAGCTGACCTTGGAGCCACATTACAGTCAGGTAGCAAGACACTTTAGTGTGTAGAAGATAGTGGAAGTATTGCAAAAGTATTTTTATTGGATGGAATTTTGAGAGGATGTTGGAAAGCGTATCAGGTCTTACATCATCTAAGTTATTTCCAAACCAACCATTAAGCAGTAAGGCCTGCACACCTCTCTTCCTACTCCTAACCGGCCTTGGAAATCCATCTTATTGGACTAAATGTCCATCCTTCCTTCTTGGTAATGACTATGTGTTTTTGGTCATTGACATATTGTGGATTAATAAAGAAGGTATGTTTTGATGGTTATTTCAGTATCTTTCCATTATGACTTACAAGCCTTTTTGCATCATGAACTTAGAAAACGATAAAGAATTGTAATAAAACATGTGAGATTAATATGCAAGACAAGAACGTTGACAATTGTCGTTTCCGTGTGCAGGAGGGAGAAAAAACGAAAAGTTGTCGTTCTAAAGGAAAAGACAAAGACGGGTTAACTTATGTCCCTTCGACGGGAGACCGCATGCAAACCAGATCAAAATGGATCAGCCGGGGAAAGGAAGTGGAGATATCAGCTCGGTGCAGAAAAGAGAAGAAATGACTAAGGGTTAACGGTTCTACAAATCCCTCAGGATCCTTGATCCTGAGGGATCGTTGTTTTATCTATTTCTGCATTTAGATATCTCCATCGTCACCCTTATATAAGGGGCAGCACTGTTAGCTAAAGGATGTTATGCCTTTATGTAATTTCTTTTAAAGATCAAAACTTTGATCACCATGTCTTGTTAAGAACTGCTCTACTGTAATTTTACTTGATGCATTAATACAAAATTGGTTACTCTTTCATCTTTGAGCCTGGAATAACTTCAAGCAGTGTACCCCTGGAGGCTAAGGGCCCGGCCCTAGAGGACACTTGCTCTTGTACCATTACACGTGTTTTTTGTGTGGTTTGCTTATCGACGTGATCTGGTAATCTGATGTGTTTTATAAAGTTTACATCACATGCTTTGTCGTGTTTAATCCATTAAGGATTCTGAAGACAAAAGTATTATATTGACGCTGCATCATATCACTGTTCTTTTAGGTGTTGATATAATACGGTTAGTTTCTACAAAATACTGTTGTTGTTCCATTACAGAACTTTTGTGTTATGCGCTTGTTCCTTAAAATTACAGAATTCATCTTGGAAGCTTTGTTCTCTGTGATTATTGGATTCTTGAATACCGTTGTTCTATCTTCAAATGCAATCGTATTATTTCTAACCAAAGTGACAACTGAATCAGATTACTATTTGAGTATGTTGTGTCTATATGGTTTTTAGTGTTGTTCCATAATGTATCAGTAATCAATGTTGTTCCATTTGTGTGTACATCTTTGAGAGTGAAGGATTGACGTTTGGTTATGATTAATGCAATTGATTTGATAGACTTACGGCTTGTTAGATTTAGTTGTTGTTCTATTTCTTGACTGTTGTTCTATTTCCGAATTGCTATTCCATTTCAGACTTACTATTCCATTTTAGATTTGTTGTTCCAATTTAGGTTTTTTGTTCCATTTCAAGGTTGTTGTTCCATTTCATTGTTGTTCGATTTCTTTGTCGTTCCTTTTCTTATCTGTCATTCCATTTCTTGTTATTGGTGTGAAGAACGATCTCAGGCTGTAGTGAGCATTGGCATTTGCTGTCTGACTCCCAGACCCCTGATCTATTCTCTGATTACCTTTTCCATCAGTTTCTGAAGGGATGGGTTATTTCTACCAAACCCTTGACTAATAAATTGCTTAATGTTCTGAAGGTGTGATTTAGCCTTATGAAGTAGTTAAGTTGTAAACAAGCGTCTATTTACTCTTGTATCTTCAAACAATGTGCTACTGGCATTACTATGGAAAATGATAGCCTCAGATGGACACACTCTTTGAAATAGCAAAACGTTCCCAGATTGACATATTAATGTGAGGTAACTAGTGGTGAAAGTGACCCTTTTTATAGCTCCAAATTTTGGCGCTGTTGCTGGGGAAAGCGTGTAGTCATTTGTTCTTTTTCTCATATTAGTTACGAACCTGCTAGGGAAGAATTAGGTTTTGAAAATGGAAGGTAAGAACCTACGTGTGCAACAACCCTGCTCCTTTGCCCGCTTTCTTGAAGATTTGCTGCAGTTTTTTTAAGTAGGATTTAGTAGTTAATTTGAGTGCTTGACTAAGTAAAAAAAGCCAGAAAAAAATTCCAAACCTCTACCCAAGCCAGAAAACGCTAAGGGGCCAGTGACCCTTAGCCAATCAACCTTCATAGACAAAATCTACAAGAAAGTCGAATCTCAGCCCTCAGTAGGACCCAGGAAAGTTATTTCTAAATAGCCTACTAGCTCCCTTCAGGCCACAAGTTCACCATTTGTAGCCTTTGCTGAGGTGCATAGTCAAACTGAAGAGCAGGACTTTCAAGGAATTGAAAATACTACTCTAGAGCTATTGCAGGAAGGGAATTTCAGTCATCTTTATGAAGGAGGAGGAGAGATAGGGGGAACCGAGGAACTGAGATCTCCTATTGGGACAACTCAGCCATTGAACAACCCAGACAAAGGAAGTGTTGCAAAAGTCACTGTTGAAGAAACCCAATCTCGTCAGACAATAGTCCCAAATAGGGGAAGTGCTATTAAAACTATTCCTATTAAAGTGATTCCCTCTCAACCTATAAATACCCTCCTAGATATCCGAGAAGGTTATTGCCATATATTTGACAAAATGGCTCAAAACTAGACAAATACCAAAACCTCTACATTACAATACCCCATAGTGGATTTTGAAAGAAATGCGCCTATGAAAGTAATCCCTCTTCAACATATCCCTACAATCCATGGGCTTACATCAGAAGACTCGAATGAATTTTTATTTGAATTTGATGTAATGTGCATGGGATATGATTACACCACCAACCCCCAGAAACTGAAACTGTTTCCTTGTATGCTAAAAGGGGTTGCTTTAAGATGGTTTATGGGATTAGGTGGCGGGGTTATAAATAACTGGGAGCAAATGAAAGAATCCTTTCTAAAAAAATATTAGGACTATTGCAGGTCTAGAGAACTGAAGGATGAAATATTCCAGATGATAGCTGGACCAAACAAAACATTAGAGGAGTATGTGGAACATTTCTAGTATAATCTACAAAGATCTCCCTATGCATCACTGCCTTTACCTAATAACGTGTTGAAAACAACATTAATAAGGGGCATGAAGGAACAATGGATCAAAACATTAAAAATCATGGGAAAAGAGATATTTATCAAGAAAGTTTTGCTCACATTATTGATTTATGTATCAGGAGCTCGAGAGGCAGCACATGAGTAAAACTGACAGAACATGATCGGTTTGTAAGAGATAATAAAATATTGTCAGAAGGAGTAACGCGTGTGGAAATTGGAAATTTATTGGAAAATTTTAAAAATGATATACTAGGGACACTAACTACGAAATTGGATATTTCGCAGGCCAAGCAGAAGCAAATGGAGGCAGAACAGAATTTGGAAATATTTTCTCCTAGATGCAGGAAGAAGCATAGCCATAAGGAGTGTCCACTGGATGTAGTCCAAACATGCGCCATCTGTAGAAAAGATCACCCTACGAAAAGTTGTTCGTCACTGCCTAGACTAAAAGAAATATATAAGGAAGCAGAAGAAGAGCTAGAATCAGTGCATTTTCTCAACTAGCATCGTCAGTGGTAGCCACAACAATCTGGTATGTTTCCAGACCCAACTTCTTCTTTTCAGCCTCCACAGTATAATGCTCAACAATATAACATGTAGCAAAGTCAATTCCAACCCCCATTTCCAAACTGGTCACCACAGTCATTTCCTTCCTCAAACCTGTGGCTGAATCAGGCAAGCCAATCTGGTTGGCCGAACCATCCTTTTATCCAACCATATTGGCAAAACAACCCATACCCACCACAATGGACTCCCCCTACTTCACAAGCCTCAGCTTGGCAGACAAACTGGCAGAGACCAATGCATCAGTGAGTAGGAACTATTCCTCTCCCTCAACCTACACTGCTAGCGTTACAACAAAATCCCTAGTCTATTTTGAGACCACAACTCCTAGCCCAACCCAACCCCAACCCAAATAACAGACCGGTCCAATCTCTCCAAATCATAGAAACACTAGAAGTAGCAGCCGATCTGAGGGAGTGTAATGATCTTCAATTAAGATCTAGGCGTATTATTCAAACTGAGGGAGATAAGACAGTTCAGGTTGAAGATCAGTTACCCAGAGAACATCTGTCACATGAAGAGGATGTGAATAAACAACAAACTTATAATCAAGCAACCAGATCTTCTCCCCCATTCCTAGAACGATTAGTCATACCTCGACCTATACAGCATCCTAATTTTGACATTCTGGTAGAATTACAAAATTTGTACATAAAAGTTCCATTCCTCCAAGCCATTCAAGACATCCCAGTATATGCAAAAAATATCAAATAATTGTGCATGAAAAGACCAAGGAGGAATATAACAAATAATCCAAGAGTCCAAGTAGTCGGTACTCTATCTGACTTATTATCAGGAAATGAAACGTCCATTAAAAACAAAGATGCAGGTAACCCAATAGTAACTATCCAAATTTATTGTCAAACCCTGTCCAATGCCTTACTTGATCTTCGAGCTGCAATTAATATCTTAACAACCACTACTTGCCAGAAGCTAGGCATTACATCTATAGAACCCACCTCTACTTTGTTAGAATTGGCTGACCGATCTGTGATTAGGCCGGAGGGCATACTACATGATGTCATGGTCTCTGTTGACTCCTGGGAATATCCAACCAATTTTCTGATAATAAATCCCAAAAACCGACTTGATGAACATCCATCGATTTTAGGAAGACCTTGGCTCGCCACTGCCGATGCCTATATTGGTTGTTGGCAAGGAAATATGTTCATAACCAGGGGAACATATATCAAGAACCTAGTTCTATATCCCCTAGCGCATCCAAATGTCACAATAGTTAAAACTAATAGGTACCCTATAACATATCTTACTGATAACACTAGATCTCCATTAATTATAGAAGAAGCACTTGATTTCAAATACCAAACAAAAGACGATGCCATCAATAATTTCATTAGTCAAACTGAACTCACATCTCGCACACAATGTCATATGATAAAAGGAGCATTTCATAATGAATTAGAAGAAGATCCTCTGAAGATACACATGATCATATAATCCCCGTCACCTCTGTTGCAAATAGTAAAATTGTGGAAATTGAACCGAGAAAGACCTTAAACATTAATGCCAACCTCACATCCGAACAAGAAATGAAGCTCATCCATATGTTAAGAAAATATAAAGAAGCATTTGAATGGGACTACCCTGATATGAAAGGAATTGACTCCCAATTATGTACACACCACATTTACATATAAAAAGATGCAAGACTTGTTCGATAGCCTCAGAGAAGACTAAATCCTCATATAAAAGATGTCGTAAAAGCTGAACTTCAAAAACTTTTAGATGTTAATTTTACCTACCCTATCTCTGATAGTAAATGGTTCACCCCGCTTGTGGTGGTACTAAAAAAGAATGGGAAATGAAGAATCTGTGTGGAATACATGGAGCTAAATAAATCAACACAAAAAGACCACTTCCCTCTCCCATTCATCGACCAAGTATTAGAAACTTCGGTAGGAAATCAATTCTTTTCTTTCCTAGATGGCTTTAGTGGGTACAATCAAATATAGATTGCCCCTGAAGACCAAGTCAAAACTACTTTTACTTGTCCTTGGGGAACATTTGCCTACCAAGTTTTACCTTTTGGCTTATGCAATGCCCCTGCCACATTCCAAAGGGATATCCTTAGCATTTTTGTAGACTTAAAAAATGAAGTTCTTAAAGTATATATGGATGAATTTACACCATCCAGAGATGATTTTGATCCAGTAGTGGATAGACTAGAAAAAGTCCTACAACGTTGCATTTCTACCAGTCTTTGTTTCAGCAATGAAAAATGTTATATGATGATAATGGAAGGACGTATTCTAGGACACTATATTTCAGCTGCTGGCATTCAGGTAGACCCAGCCAAAATCCAAATACTTTTGCTCATTCCTACTCCCACCACTCAAACAGAGGTACATAGTTTTCTTGGATTTTCTGGTTATTACAGGAGGTTTATAGAACATTATTCATGTATTGTTGCACCTTTGTATGCACTAACTGGTAACGTTGATTTTGTTTGGACAAAAAAATGTGAATGCGCTTTCAAGGATTTGAAGAAGGTCGTATCCACAACCCTAGTGCTTTGAGGACCAAATTGGGATTTTCCATTCCAGATATCATCTGATGCCTCAGATACAACCATTGGAGCGATCCTTGGGGGGGGGGGGATAGAAAACCATATGAAATTTATTACATTAGAAAAAATTTATCCCCTGCTGAATTAAACTACACTGTTACTGAAAAAGAATTTCTAGCCGTAATACATACTGTCAATAAGTTCAGACATTACATTACTGGATGTCCTGTTATCTTGTACACATATCATTTTGCCATAAAATATTTAGCAAACAAGCCTATTGCAAATGGAAGAATAACTAGATGGCTAATTTTATTACAGGAATTTGATATTACAATCAAGGATCGACCTGGAAAAGAAAATCCTGTAGCTGATTTTCTCTCAAGAATACCAAAGCTAGTTGATGCAACAGTGGTTAAAGATCAATTTCTGTACAAGCATCTGTTTGTTGTCGCTGTTCAACACCCTGGTATGCTGATGTTGCCAATTGCCTAGCAATAGGTAAGCTACCAAAGCATCTAACCCCTAATGAGCGAAAACAGATTGTTCAGCGAAGTACTAGATTAAGGAACTTAGGCTTCTGTGATCCATAACATTGTTTAGAGAAATTTTCGGCGAAATCACATAGATACTCTTTTGTCGACGCGTTTCGAACCAACCAGTGTGGTTCATCATCAGGACAAGTTGCAGAACCAATCCAGCATAGCTTGTTAAATAGTATGTGCAGAGACTCCGACGGCTATATTTCCAACGACTAATTTTGACCTAATGACCTGAGTCAAACCAAAATATTCTAGATATATTTAATTACTATAATTCCCAGAAATTAGTTAAAATAGGTAAATAAAATTATTTATTTGTTAATTTAACTAAATATACTTGTTTATTAATACATGTATATATATGTAATTAATTTACACTAAATTAATATTCTTGGTACAACATATATTTATTTAATAATAGTCATATTTACCATTAAATCTAATGGTCCATTAAATTAACCAATTATATCTTTTATCAAGATATATATTTATTAAATAATCAATATTTATTAATAATTTATTATTCCAATAATATTAATAAAATACCCAGTCAAACAAATAATCTTCTTGTTATATTACTATTATTCATAGAAATTTGTTAAATTAGGTAAATTATATAATTTGTTAAATTAACTAAATGTCTTTGTTTATTAATAAATGTATATACATATATTAAAATGAATTAATTCAGACTAAATTAATATTATTGGTACATCATATATATATATATATATATATATATATATATATATATATAGAATATATATATATATAATATATATAATAATTAAGTCTAAGGTCCATTAAATTATATCTTCTATCAAGACATAATTTTATAATTAAATTAAATAGTTTATATTTATTCAATAATCTATATTCATTTAATAAATTACTATTCTAATAATACTATTAAACTACCCATGTAATTAGGTGAATATGTTAATAATTTATATTTATTCAATAATCTATATTTATTTAATAATTTACTATTCTAATAATACTATTAAAATACCCATGTAATTAGGTGAATCTGTTGTTACAATTATTTATATATTATATATAAATATAATATATATATATTATTATTATTTATTATTTCTATTTTTATTTTTATTTTTTATACATGTATTAATAAACAAGTATATTTAGTTAAATTAACAAATAAATAATTTTATTTACCTATTTTAACTAATTTCTGGGAATTATAGTAATTAAATATATCTAGAATATTTTGGTTTGACTCGGGTAATTAGGTCAAAATTAGCCGTTGGAAATATAGCCGTTGGAGTCTCTGCACATACTATTTAACAAGCTATGCTGGATTGGTTCTGCAACTTGTCCTGACGATGAACCACACTGGTTGGTTCGAAACGCGTCGACAAAAGAGTATCTATACGAAGTACTAGATTTTATTGGATTGGGGGCTATTTATTTCACATAGGGGCATACATGCATATCAGGGGATGCGTTCGAGAGGATGAAATCTTTGACATTATGAAAGCCTACCATGATGGACCATGTGGTGGAAATTTTGCCGATCACAGAACTGGACATAAAGTGCTACAAACAGGGTATTATTGGCCCACGATTTTCAAAGATGCAAAGAAATTTGTCCAAGCCTGTGACAACTGCCAGAGAGTGGGACACCCTAGTAAGTCTGATGAGATGCCTCTGAAACCACAGCTAGTCATCAAACCATTCAAGCGATGGGCTCTTGATTTCGTTGGACCAATCAACCCTCAAACCAGAACACATTTATTTTGGTGGCAACAAACTATGTCAGCAAGTGGGTTGAAGCAGAGGCATTGCCAAGAGCTACTGGGGACTCTGTCATACAGTTCTTATTCCATCTATTTGTACGTTAAGGCCTTCCCAGAGAGATAATTACAGATGGTGGACCACAATTTCCTGGAAACAGAATAGCTGCAACACTCAACAACTATCATGTCCAATATAAAACCACTACTCCATACCACCCACATGCAAATGGGTAGGTAGAAAGCAGCAATAAAATAGTAGAAACAATCCTAACGAAAACTGTTGCATCACATAGACGTGATTGGGCTGCCAGACTACCTGAAGCATTGTGGGCTTATAGAACAACATGGAGGAGTACCACTAGTTACACACCTTATCAGCTAGTGTTTGGAAAAGAACCCATTTTCCCTATAGAATTTGAAATCCAAACATTACGAACAACACAAGAAGTTGGCTTAGACCTAACTGAGGCACAGATTAATCTACTACAACATATCAATGAGTTGGATGAAATTAGGCTCTCTGCACTTCAAAACACTGCTCTGATACAGCAGCAGAGAGCTAAATGTCATGATGCTCTCATTAAAAATAAAGTCTTCCACGAGGGAGACTGGGCTCTTTTGTACGACTCCAAGTTTCAGGACTTCCCCGGGAAACTCCAAACTCGTTGGTTGGGACCATATGAAATCCGGAAGGTACATGAAAATGGTAGCCTTACTCTAATCACTATTGATGGTTCTGGATATGTCTTCAAGGCAAATGGCCACCGAGTTCGTCTCTATCACAAACCACTCACTCGGGAGTTCTTCTGTCAACAGCTACGCCAAGATTCAGATATGGAGATTTTGGGGGAGGAAGAGAAGTCTTCCTCACCTGTAATTCATTAAGGAATTTACTTCTCTTTATAGTTTGTACATAATTTCTTGAATTATTTTTGTACATATCTTTGAAACAATGTTTTGTTGTTACGATTTATGCTGTTCCTTTTGCAAAAGAACAACATTTCTCTAATTTCTGTTGTTCCTTTTCCAAAGGAACAACATTTCTGATTTCTTTTGTTCCTTTTCCAAAGGAACAACATTTCTGATTTATGTTGTTCCTTTTTCAAAGAAACGAAATTTGTGTGTTTTTGTTGTTCCTTTTCCAAAGGAACAACATTTTTTATTTATGTTGTTCCTTTTCCAAAGGAATGACATTTGTGTGTTTTTGTTGTTCCTTTAGAAAAGGAACAACATTTTTTATTTCTGTTGTTCCTTTTCCAAAGGAACTTCTTTTGTGTGTTTTTGTTGTTCCTTTTCAAAGGAATAGCATTTTTTATTTAGGTTGTTCCTTTTCCAAAGGAACGACATTTGTGTGTTTTTGTTGTTCGTTTTCCAAATGAACAACATTTTTTTCTGTGTGCTTGTGTTTTCCCTTTTCCAAATGAACAACAATTTTTATTTCTGTGTTTCCTTTTCCAAACGAGTGACGTTTCTGTGTATTTTTGTTGTTCCCTTTTCAAAGGAACAACATTTTTTATTTCTGTTGTTATTTTTCCAAAGGAACGACATTTCTGTGTGTTTTGTTGTTCCTTTTCCAAAGGAACGATATTTTTGACGTCCGCTATTCCTTTTCCAAAGGAATGGCATTGGTGTACTTTTCTGTTCCTTTTTCAAAGGAACAATGTTTGTGATTCTTGTTGTTCCTTTCCCAAAGGAACGATACCTGTGTGTGCTGCTGTTCCTTTTCCAAAGGAACATCATTTGTGAACTTTTGTTGTTCCTTTTCTCAAAAGGAACACCACTTGTATGTTTTTTCTCTCCCTGTGAAACAGCTTGTTCCTTTTGTTGTTCTAAATTGAGGATGCTTATTGTTCCTGTTCTTTCAAGTCTTTTGGAATACAACTATGCACTTATGTAATGTAAACAAAATCACAACATACTGAAATCAGTCAGTCATAAATCACTATATTTATAAGAAATTTCCCTGAATTGGTAAGAGGACAGAAGGAAAGACATGCTTATTCATCGTCTTTTGTTGTCATTGTTCTACTAATTCTGCTCTGATTGGTTATCTGTATCATGTTGGTCCCTTTTAATCCTCTTTGATTATTATTCAAGAATAGGAGCGAATGATTTATATATTCCTATTGGGATGTTAATATTTCTTCTACCATTCCTACTCCTAAGGAGTGTTGAACCACCCTTTGTGTATAAATAGGGAAGGAACTTCATGAAAAACAAAGAGAAAAGAGCAAACATGACTTATGAATTATCAAATGCAGGATTAAGAGCTGGCCTACCATGATCATGAGGAAGAAAGAGAAGTGGCATTCCCACTATGGCCACTACACCAGGGATATGGTCCAAAAGGTATATCAAACAAACAATCGTTGGAACAGGAGGTCTCATCACGAGCCGACCTGCCCACTATTCGCTCATTCCTCTTGAATGACATTATGGATAACTGGTCACCAAGCCAGCATAATGGCCTACATTTTGACATTACACAACGTTCCCTAAGCATACACAAAGGATTATGGTTCCATGGATGAAATAAACAACTCTGCCAAGGTTATGGACACCTATCGGCAGCAAAGCACTGTTAATGGTATTGAAGTCACATTATTTACACCAATAGGTAAGTTATTAGCCCCCTTATGTTTCTTATGCCATGGTAATCAATAGTATGTTATTTCCCCAATGATATAATGCATGAATATATATTATCACCAATCATGACAGAACCATTGATAATGACCACATGAGCCTCTCTATTTACGGCAAATGTCTTATCCCCAACCTTGCATCATATCACCGCAGTCTCTTACATATTAAAGTGATGCAACTCTACACCTCGATTTCAGTAATATGTTGCTTTGTAAGCATGCCATATTGCCATACGTTGTTCCTTAAAGACTTTGTTGTAGAGCAGGCGTTGCTCCTTTATTTGACGGTTGGGACAACCTATCACATTGCGAGGGGGGAGGTTAACCTCATCATTCCGTGGATTATCTGTCAGCTCACTATTTGGGAAGTTGTTTACTGGGCATTAGAGTTTGAATGACTTTTGCATCTATCAGCTTCTCTGTGTTTCAACAACACAAACAGCTATCGTTCATTTGAGAATTTACAGCGAAACCATGGGAGGAAGATCAATTCGGAGAGAACCACAAGTGTTAATAGTCTCTGCTGCTGCCTGGGAAATCCTGGCAAGAGTAGGATGGCTGACCTATCTTAACCACTTGCGGGAGTCTAACGAGACAGTGGCAATTCAATTCTTGCATAACTTGCAAGAGGACCACTCCACAGTGAGGCGGAGATGCATAGTAGTAACTGATGACATAATCGTAGAAGTCTCAGGACTGCCATCGACTGGACCAGTATGGATGTTAAAAAAGGAGAGGTTGCAGAACATTATAAAAATCTTCTAGGACGAGGGATAGAGCCTGACAATTCAAGGAAAGGGGGTTCTACCAGCAGCACTAGGAGAGCTGTGGGAAGAATTAGCAAAGACCATCCAAGGCTACATCACCTGTGAGGGCAGAAAAGGCATGGTAAGACCACGACATCTTGAACTCTTAGTTGTTCTAAAACAAAAATGCTCTATAAATTTACCTGCATTGTTGAATTCATTACTTCATGACATTTCACGGAGCATGAAAAAGGCGCAACATGTAGAGTCATTTGTTAGTCATCATGAGTTGATTTAGTTCATAGTCAACCATAGCCTCACCGAGCAACATAGCAGCTTGGAAGAGCTAATTTCCATTATAAATGGGGGATTGGCCACACCACCCCCAAAATGGAAACATGTCACCAGTACACCTGAACATCCAAAAAAACGGAAACAGGTCACCAGTACACCCGAGTGTCCAGAAAAACACAAGAAATCGGTAAAGAAGAAGCATGTCACCACACACCCGAGCAACCAGAAAAGTGCAGGAAATCGGTCTGGCTAGCACAGCTACGAGGGGGGCTGGAGAAGCCCCAAGAAAGCACCAGCTAGGCGGTAGAAATAGAAGGTGAGCAACCCCCACAGTCAGGAAAGGAAGACAATGAGACAGAAATGAAGGAAGAAGAGGTAGAGCAATCTGTAAAAGAAAAAGAAGAGGAGGCAGAACAATCTATAGAAGCAGAAGAAAAAGAAGAGGAGGCAGAGCAATCTGCAGAAGAGGAAGAAGAAGAAGAGTCAGAGCAATCTGCAGAAGAAGAAGAAGAAGAAAAAGAGGAAGAAGACGAGCAATATGAGGAAGAAGGAGACAAAGAAAAAGAAGCTGAGTAGTCTGAGCAGGAGGAGGAAATGGAACAGCAAGAAGGCAGCCCATTACAGGACCCATTACGAGAATATGAATTGGCCAAAGTTTTGGCCAATATGGGCAAATATGGCCAACCTTCTAGTCCATCAGACCTCCATGCTGGATAGAAACCTCAGGATAAAAATGCACCCGAGGAATCACATGCAATGGAGGTAGAAGAAGAAAATCTACCTGTTCATGATGAGAAGATGTCAAAAAACGCTGAACAGGAATAAACCATTCCTAATTAGAAGGCACTAGAGGAAAGTCCGAATGAAATAAGGGCAGAAAAATAAGTCACCCAAGAAATAACAGAACCAATTAGGGTTCTTGCCCCCGAACAACTAGAGCAGAACAATGAAGAAACACCCCAGGAAGAAAATCACGAAACTAGCGATAGTCTAGACCATAGTAAATAGCCTGTTGTTCCTTCTGAGGAAATGTCGAAAATAAGGGAATTGCGAAAGGAATAACAGAGATTATTGAACATAATAGTCCAGCTCCACCAATAGATTATGATTCTAAAGGCAAGGAAAAGGGTAAAAGGGACTTCAAGAAGGAAAAATCAGGCGACTCAAGCAAAACCCCTTAAGGGCAATGGGTGGAGGACTAGAATCCATCCTGCTATTCAAAACCTCGTCAAAAGCCAAGCTACTATTCCAAATGATGTTGGGAAATAGACTATTGTTCCAATTGAAATGGAAAAGCAATGGACTGATTTTCGTGTTAAAATAGAAATGGATGAAATGTTGACTCGTGATAAGGAAACTGAGACAGAGGCACCACTTTCAGGAGTAATAAGGGTTCTGAACTCAAAGCAATGCAATAGGAAAGTTCAGGTAAAGCTCCCGGCCTCCACTGCTGCATGGAAAAGGGATCCAAAAACAGTAACCTGAGAAAATGGTTTGAAGCAAGCTCAGCAAGAAGCAGAAAAGCTTAGACAGCAAATAGTCCCCCGAGAAAAATATGAATAGCTATAGTAGCAGCTAAAGATTGTCAATCTATCCGAAAACCAGGTCTTTGAAGGGCGGCGAAAGGAACAAGAGAAAGTCGCAAAGGTAACTCATAGGTTAGATGTAGCTATCAAACAGATGGATACCTTGTGTTCTTTATACAATGACGTCCTAACATGTAGAGCCCTTGCTAAGAACTATGCCTTGTTTTTAATGGAAAGATATTTGCAATTGAAAATAAAGGTTGTTAAAGTAGGTGATCCCATAAAAATTAACACCATAATGATTTCATAAATTGTTGTAAGCACTACGGGGTAAAATTTCAGAGACTACTATGTGAATTTTATTTACATAACCTTGTACTAGAACAAGAGACTGAGCTGAACCCTGGCCCTTTTGTTGAGGACGTTCAATTACAGGAATTTATTTCATTTGCAGTTAATCAAACTAAATGGCTCAAAGCCTATAATGCTTTTCAAAGACAAGAAAACGTATTAGATTTATGGATAAGAGGTGAGCCTAAGGATCTAGCACAGTTATGGAGGAAACATAGAAACCTCATGAAGACTCCAGGAGTGATTGAAGCATTAGGACCCATGCATGAGGCAAACATTCGACAGGGATTAGAATACTTTTCCTCTATCATAGACCCTACCATTGATGCAACTAAATTTCGATATCGAATATCTAATATGAATATCTAGATCAGAGAACCATTTAAGTATGAGAGTTTAAACTAGCTGCCAACCGCTTGCACCTCTATGGAGAAATTGTTTTGAGGGCAAGGCCATCCTTGTTAGGATATAGGTCCCGGAGTCCAATTATTTGGCATGTTGCACGAGGATACCAAGCCCTGTGTGAGATGCCTGAGGGCTAGACAGGCCACTTCATTGACTACCTAGTTACGCATCATGGTTGTAGGCCTTCACATGAAATTCCATCTCCGGCCTACTCACTCACTGCCTTACACGTCAACTACAATGTTTTCATGAGGCCATGAAAAGGGGTAAACGGGGGGGTGTGTGGAATACTAAAGAAGGTATGTTTTGATGGTTATTTTAGTATCTTTTCATTAGAACTTACAACCCTTTTTGCATCATGAACTTAGAAAATGATAAAGAATTCTAATAAAACATGTGAGATTAATATGCAAGAT
Organism: Pinus taeda; assembly: GCA_000404065.3. Taxonomy (NCBI): domain Eukaryota; kingdom Viridiplantae; phylum Streptophyta; class Pinopsida; order Pinales; family Pinaceae; genus Pinus; species Pinus taeda. The sequence continues at coordinate 20,459 of APFE030849795.1, forward strand.
GACAACGCTGACAATTTCCATTTCCTTGTGCAGGAGGGAGAAAAAAAGAAAAGTTGTCGTTCTAAAGGAAAAGATAAAGATGGGTTAACTATTGTCCCTTTGACGGGAGACCGCATGCAAACCAGATCAAAACGGATCAGCCTAGGAAAGGAAGCAGAGATATCAGCTCGACGCAGAAAAGATAAGAAATGACTGAGGGTTAACGATTCTGTGAATCCCTCAGGATCCTTCATCCCGAGGGATCGCTGTTTTATCTATTTCTACATTTAGATATCTCCGTCGTCACCCTTATATAAGGGGCAACACTCTTAGCTAAGGAAATGTTGTTGTGCCTTTATGTAATTTCTTTTAAACATCAAAACTTTGATCATCGTGTCTTGTTAAGAACTGCTCTACTGTAATTTTACTTGATGCATTAATACAAACTTGGTTACTCTTTCATCTTTGAGCCTGGAATAACTTCTAGTAGTGTACCCCTGGAGGCTAAGGCCCCAGCCCTAGAGGACACTTGCTCTTGTACCATTACGCATGGTTTTTGTGTGGTTTCCTTATCGACGGACCTGGTAATCTGATGTGTTTTATAAAGTTTACATCACATGCTCTGTCGTGTTTAATCCATTAAGGTTTCTGAAGACAAAAGTATTGTATTGACGCTGCATCATATTACTGTTCTTTTAGGTGTTGATATAATACGGTTAGTTTCTATAGAATATTGATGCTATTCCATTACAGAACTTTTGTGTTATGCGCTTGTTCCTTAACATTACAAAATTCATCTTGGAAGCTCTGTTCTTTGTGATTATTGGATTCTTGAATACCGTTGTTCTATCTTGAAATGCAATCGTATTCTTTCTAACTGAAGTGACAACTAAATCAGATTACTATTTGAGTATCTTGTGTCTATATGGTTTTCAGTGTTGTTCCATAATGTGTCAGTAATGAGTGCTGTTCCATTTGTGTGTACATATTTAAGAGTGAAGGATTGATGTTTGGTTATGATTAATGCAATTTATTTGATAGACTTACAACTAGTTAGACTTAGTTGTTGTTCTATTTCTTGACTATTGTTCTATTTATGAATTGTTGTTCCATTTTAGACTTGATGTTCCATTTTAGATTTGTTGTTCCATTTTATGTTTTCCATTCCATTTCAAGGTTGTTGTTCCATTTCATTGTTGTTCGATTTCTTTGCCGTTCCATTTCTTATCTGTCGTTCCATTTCTTGTTATTGGTGTGAAGAATGATCTCAAGCTCTAGTGAGCATCAACTGTTGTTCGGCTCCCAGACCCTTGATCTATTCTCTGATTTCCTTTCCCATCAGTTTCTAAAGGGATGGGTTATTTCTACTGAACCCTTGACTAATAAATTGCTTAATTTTTTGAACGTGTGATTTAGCCTTTTGAAGTAGTTAAGCTATAAACAAGCATCCATTTACTCTTGTATCTTTAAACATTGTGCTACTAGCATTACTCTAGAAAATGATAGCTTTCGACTGAGACACTCTTTGAAATAGAAAAACGTTCCCGGATTGACATATTAATGTGAGGTAACTAGAGGTGAAACAGACCCTTTTTATAGCTCCACACTACATGGAAGCTCGAAGATTATTGTAAGTGATCGAGATCCCATTTTCACAGGAAATTTTTGCACAGAATTATTTTCTTGTCTTGGTACTTAGTTAGCTCATAGCTCATCTTATCATCCTCAATATGATGGGCAAACTGAGATAGTAAACAAACGTTTGGAAGAATATCTTCGTTGCTTTGTATCTGATAAATAGACACAATGGGTCAAATGGTTGCCTCTGGCTGAATGGTGGTATAACAATTCTTTCCTTACTGTAGCAAAAATGACTCCATTTATGGAACTTTATGGATATTAACCACCATCTATCACATCATATTTAAAAAAAAAAAATCTAAGGTTCAAGCAGTGGAACATCACATCAAGCATCAACAACAAGTCGTGTAACTCTTAAAGGATAACCTCATGTTGGTGCAGCATAGAATGAAACAACAGGCATATCAACATTGTAGCCAAAGAAGTTTTGATGTAGGCTATTGGGTATTCCTATGGCTACAACCATGTCCCTCAACCAAGCTAAGAAGGATAATAAATTGTCACCAAAATATTATGGTTCATACAAGGTGTTGTAAAAGATTGGTACTATGGCATACAAATTAGATCTTCATGCAGCTTCTTGACTACACCCAGTTTTCCATGTTTCATGTTTAAAGAAGGTTATAGGTGACAAGCTCCTAGTTCAAAAAATATTTCCAAACTTCACGAGGAAGGAAAATTATATTGGAATCGGAAGCAATTATAGAAACAAGAACTCGAAAACTACGAAATCGATCAATTTCGGAGTATCTCATCAAGTGGAAGAACTTATCCACTGAAGATTCTACATGGGAGGATGAGAATTTTATACAGAAGCATCAAAAGTACTCAAGCATTAAGGACAACACTTTTTAAAGGAGAGGAGCATGTTCGGTCCCTATAATGCTAGTGATTCACCCATTACTATTGTAGTTGTATCCCTTATTAATATTGTTGTGCCCCTATTGTCCCCATATTGTGCATCTGGTGTGTGATCTATACTCTATGTTGAAAGAATCTTGCTTCTCTTTCCTTAGTAGCCAACATTTTCATTGCAAAAAGAAGATTAAAAAATTGTTTATCATCTTAGATTGCATTTTAGGAATTGTATATCTACATCACGCGGTGAACCTGAAAGGCAAACTTCTTAAGAAAGATCAACTGTAAAATAAATTCAATGAACATGAAAATGCTTTGGAACCTAATGCACAACATTTAGAAGTCTAGGCTAGAGACATATTCTAGCATTGTAAAGCCTGGTAACTATCGCTTTCATCGTAGGTTGGGTGATTCCTCCTCTTTGAGATGACAAGTGCTGGTACGGACTTGTGCTCCCACGTACCGTCGAGTATATATTGGGGGACCACAATAGGCTATATCCTCTATCCTTAGGAAACCATGTTTATCGCCCTATCGATCGCAATGCACTGAACACAGCATTCGAGAAGATTGTTTTCCATACTGTAAAAGGTATTCTGTAGTTGTGTGATTGGTTTGGTAATCCCTCTATCTATATTTCCAGAGTAGTCTCTTTCATTCCTTTTTAGACTCCTTAAAGGAAATAGTCCATATAAGCACTTTTCACTTCAGGCTCATTAAAAATTGAAGGCAACTAGACTCATCCTTAGCTTTTTCTTGACTCTTAAAAATTGAAAAAGCAAGTTGTGTCAAAGCGTCTAAAATTCGTTAAATTAGGAATCAATTTTTCCCATTTATTTTGATTTGATCAAGTAATCCACAATCGTGGAATAAATTCAATTGAAATGTCATCGTTCGTGGAGATTAATGACTCAACCATCTTTGACTCCTGAAATGAAACTATTTCGGACAACACGAACTCATTTAACCAGATCAAAGTCCCATGGTTTGCTTGGAACCTGTGTTCCAACATCCTTAGGGACTCCGGTTACTACAACCATCTTTGGTAGCCTTGCCTTTATACAAGAAGTTTCGCGGTTGCAAGAGGACATTAGAACTAATCCTAGTGTAATGGTAAACGCTTCTATTGCTGAACCGGCTACATATACAGCTAATTCGGAAGGTGTTACTCCTCCAACAATTGTCGTTACAATGTCTATACCTTCTTCGACACCCGAAATATTTTAAGGACCTAACGGTCTACCTCTCCTAGCTGGTTTTATTGCTATAGAAGAGATTGTGGAGGATCCTCCATATAGTACTCCATTGCATTTTGGAGCTGGGATCACCCCATATCCTTCTTCATCAGAAGTTACTCTCCCTTCATCACAAGTTCCTGTAGAATCGCTAGGGAATCTCTTGGATAAACTAGATATGTCTGAACAACCGTTGACATCTAGGACTATGTCATCTAACATAGCAGTAGCAGAACCACCTGCTGCTACTCCAACAATGTTCATCAGTGTACCATCTGTCCCAACTAGCTCTCAACTGCTAGATGGAGTCCATCCAGGGACTATTTCGACAGTATGGTCTGTTCCTATTTGTTCGTTTGGAATAATGTCTGAAATCTCTTATGTTGAGTCTCAACAAATTGATCCTTTGGGACATCATCAATTTGGGCAGTCATGTCCCCAAAGGCCAATCATTCCTTTGAGCACTGGATTACCACCATATGGGGGGTAGTATACCCTTTCATTGTTTCCTTCAGGAGAACAACCATATGGGAGTTCACAACAGAATTCGGGTTATTCTGGAATTACATCCAGCGGTTGGGTGATGATACTGCCTCAACAACCAAGAGTTGTATACTCAATGCAAAAAATCCTACGTGTGTCGAATATCCCCACTAAACCGACCATTGTGACAGTGTTGCAAGTACAAGCATTGCCTATTGTATGCCAACCTCAAGTTTCTCAGTTCATAATACAATAGCCTCCTGTCTCCATGACATAGCCATAATCACTGATTAGTGGGTCCCTAACCAAAGGGACCGAGGTTCAAATAGGTACTATTACCCCTCATCTTGGTCAAATAGCGAGTATTTGACAACAACAAATGGTTTCACAACCATGGCTAGTGCAATATCAACAACTGCAATTCCAACAAGTTTACCAAGGATCTAAGAAACAAATATTTGCAAGTAATGGGTAGCCACATAATCAAAACGGCCAACATCAGTCATTTCATAATGGTTATGCCCATCAACCTTACCAAAGTTATCAACATCAAATGCACTATGCTAGTATGCAAAGACCCACTGCTCAGGCAATCCCATCTTATCCTAGCTATGCTTCGTCAAACCTGAATCAACAATTGCCCTTCGTGGTGACTTTAGAGTTACCGGATCTGAATCGGTTAACAAATAATCCAATTTCTTATGCCCCTTGGTGGTCGACGATTCCTCACAAACTTCCATCAGATATTCCTAAATTTAATGGAAATCCGGGTGAAGACCCGTCGAATCATGTGATTACCTTTCATCTGTGGTGTTCATCCAACAGTCTTAGTAATGATTCAATTAGCCTTCACATTTTTCAGCGAACGTTAACTGGTCCGACATCAAAATGGTATATTGAATTATCTAGAGCTTCATTTGATAACTTTAACACCCTAGCCACAACCTTTTTAACCCATTTTCGGCTACCCATAAGGTACGAAACAAGAACAGAGCTTCTTACCAATTTCAAACAAACGACGACCACTCATATATCTAATCATATTCATGAGTGGCAACGTCATCGTAGAATGGTAAAAACGTATGTTCCTGATCAACTATTAGCTGAATGGTTTATTAAGTCATTGTTACCATCTATCACAAAAAATGTGGCAAAGGGAGGGGTCATCACTGAAGAGCAAGTTATTGCTCGTGCGCAATATATAGACATGATCTATACTCAGTTTGGCACGCTCTATGACAAAATCCCTAATGCTCCTCGACCGGAATTTTTTGTTCCTCCTCCTAAATCAAATAAAGACTCTCATGCTGAAAATGGTGTGATAGGTACGACTAGCACGAAGATCATAAAGGCTACATTGAGAAAGGCTCATACGGTTTCTAGTCAAAATGCAAATGAAGAACTTCTCACCTCGGAGAAAAATACAAGAACTTGAACAAGTTCATTCTGAGGAAATAGTTGATACTGAAGCTGAAGTTATACAATGGAAAGACAATTTTCTTCCAACAGGCCTAACTCCATTGGAGGACATATTTGACTCAAATGATGTCCCTAGAAAACCAAAATTGCAACCCCTTAATGCTGCCATTGAAGAGTGCAACATTGGAAATATTGAAAATCCCAAGATAATTAAATTATCTCCATCTCTACCACCTGATCAAAAGCCTAAATACATCGGCCTCTTTAAAGAATTCCAAGATGTCTTTGCATGGAGTTATGAGGATTTAAAGTCCTATGATACGTCCATCATTCAGCATACAATCCCTCTTAAGCCAAATCAAAAACCTTTTAAACAGAAATTGAGGAGAATCAACCCTATGCTTCTCCCATCAATTGAGAAAGAGGTACAAAAAATGTTTAAAGCTGGCATAATAGCACCAATCAGATTCTCAGAATCGATTTCAAATCTGGTCCCTACAAGAAAGAAAACTGGTGAAATCAGGCTTTGTGTTGATCTAAGGAACTTGAATGAAGTATCCCTAAAAGATAATTACCCCTTACCCAAGATGGATCACATCTTGCAAAGAGTATTGGGGGCCTCAAGAATCTCTCTACTTGATGGATTCTCAGGTTTCAACCAGATCCTAGTTCACCCTGATGATCAGGACAAAACAGCATTTACAACCCCATGGGGAACCTTCAAATATGTCAAAATGCCTTTTGGGTTAAAAAATGCAGGAGAAACCTTTCAAAGGGCAATGGATATTGCCTTTGCCAAAGAAATTCATGACTTCCTTGTCATATACTTAGACGACCTCACACCTTTCTCAAAGTCGGACCAAGAACATTTGAAACATCTAAGGCAAATATTCACAACTTGCAGGAAATATGGAATTTCCTTAAATCCCAAGAAATCCCTGTTTGGTTTGGAAGAAGGTAAGTTATTAGGTCATATTATTTCGAAGGATGGCATTAGGATTAACCCAGACAGAATACAGGCCATCTTGCAAATGCCTCACCCAAGAAACATTAAAGAATTACAAGCATTCCTGGGAAAGATCAACTTCCTCAGGAGATTCATCCCAAATTTGGCAGAACTAAGCAGATTACTAAATAACATACTGAAAAAGGATTCAAAGGTAAAATGGACAGTAGAATCAAACCAAGCTTTTGAGGGAATAAAGTTTGCCCTTACCCAAACTCCAGTCTTAACAAATCCTCAATTTGACAAAGAGTTTATCATCTTCTCTTTTGCTTCCCAGCATACTATTGCTGCTGTCCTATTACAGAAAGATGACCAAGGAAATGAGAGACGTATTGCATTCTTTAGTAGAGCTCTCAGAGATGCGCCCCTAAAATATTAGATCATGGAAAAGCAAGCATATTCCTTGGTCAAAGCCATCAAATACTTTAGAATCTATATCCTATACTCCCATGTTATAGCTTATGTACTAAGTCCCATTGTCAAAGACATACTCACTCAAGATAACTTGGAGGGCAGAAGAGGAAAATGGATTGCCAACATCTTAGAATTTGACATTGAAATAAAACCTACAAAATTGATAAAAGGGCAAGGTTTGGCTAAATTAATGTCTGAAACAAATTTCCAAGCCTTGGACATCAACCAATTGGACAGTGAGCCGGAGCTGGCGACTCCAAAGATCAATGTAGCCTTTGAACAATCTCTGTGGTATTCTAATATCTTTTATATATTGCAAAACCTGTGTGCTCCCCCAGGATTGTCCAAGACCAAATGTAGGTTCTTAAAAATGAAAGCCTCAAGATTTTGTGTAATAGAGGACAATTTGCTTTGGAAAAACCATGAGGGTATATTGCTAAACTGCTTAATTGAAGATGAGGCTAACAATGTCATAAAAGAATTCCATGCAGGTGATTGTGGTGGAAATTTGTATTGGAAGTCCACTGTGGATAAAATACTGAGGGCTGGTTACTATTGGCCCACTTTGTTCCCTGATGTAAAAAATTTCACCACCTCATGCCATAAGTGTCAAATATTTGAGGGAAAGAGAAAATTATTACCACTTCCTTTGAGGCCTATTGCAACAGAAAGACCTTTTCAGCAGTGGGGTTTGGATTTCATTGGGGAAGTTCATCCCTCATCTTCATGCCAGCATAGATGGATCCTCACAGCCACAGACTACTTCAGCCAAATTTCCTTCATCACTAGGGTTCCTGTTATGAAACTTCTTCAAGAAAGTCAAGCTGAGCCCAATGACATACAAAGAAGGGTCAATCAAATATGTTTACAGCAAACCAGAGACCAAGTTTATAACAGAGTACAAATTCTCCAAGAAAAGTTAAAAAAGGCTTTTGATAGAAGGACTAAGGCTGAGGATTTCAGCGTAGGCGACAAAGTCCTCAAGTGGGATTCAAGAAGGGAAGATAAAGGAAAACATGGGAAATTTGATTCTCTTTGGAGAGGACCCTTTATTATCCAAGCAGTCCAAGGAAACAACACCTACTTCCTAAAAAATCTGGATGAAACTGACTTAAATGAAGGTCATGTTAGTGGCAGGATGTTGAAGCATTATTTTGACTATTTTCCATGCATATAGCAGGGTCTTTTTCTTTTTCTCTCAGCATACAAATAGTTCAGTTAAAAAGACTACTGTAAATAAGTAGGCAAAAGCTTTATACTCCAGAAGTGCCACAGAGGTGACACCCTCCAGTTTTGAAGTACAAAGAGAAAGTTTTCAAATTTTGGTAGGAGCAATCAATGGCCAAGACATTTTGACCTGTTGTTCTTAGTCTTTCAAAGGAAAAACCATCCCCAAGTTGAGCCACTATTAGATACCTATACCAATAGGTTTCATCTTTCATGATTGGCAAGGGAAGTGCCAATATGATCTACTTTGGTGATGCAAAGATCTCATATTCTTGTGGAAGAAGTATACTTGTTTTGGTTGTTGTTGCCCTACTTCTGGATGGGTGATCCAACAACCTAAGCTGGGTCATGCCATGTTTCAATTTTTGTTATAGATTAGAGAAAGAAACCTGTCCAAACAACTCAATCTTGGCAGGTATAGTAGATAGGTAGTGAAAGAAGGTTCCCAACTGTTTAATTTGGGACCTTGGAAGCAATAAGGGTAGCTTTAGATAGAAGATCAAAAGAAAGCCAAAGGAAAAGAAAAGGCACAAAAGGGTTTGCAAATCTAAGTGCACCCTCCTTGGAGTAACAAAAAATGCTAGGCAATATAGTGGGTAGGTAGAGGGGGTCGCAGAAAGTTTGGTTCATGACACTGCATTGGCCTGAAGTAAAGGTAAAAACATGGTGCCAGTACAAATGGCCTATTTTGCAACAGTCTTGCAGAAGCCTAATGGAGCATGTCTGACTTCCAAATCACCCCCTATCACATTTATAACTTACATCCCTATGCCACCCATGTACACAAAGAAAATCAAAGTCTTTTTTTGGTTCTAGTTTCTTTAATAGACACATTTCTGGTGCAAAAATTCTTTTCATTTTGATCTACTTCCCCAAAACTAAGTTAATTTCATAAAAAGGGCTTAATATTCTACGTCCCTCATCCACCCCTGTTCATTCATATTAACTACTAACCTATCATTATGTAACTCCTTATACCCCCTATTCCCCCTATTACTATGTAAAAATTGGCAAAAAACCCAAGAAATCTATGTATCCCCTTCCCCAAGCATTATAGCTCTATGTATAACTTTGAAGGTCATCGAGCGCTAAAAACATTTAAGCGCAACCCAAAGAGCGCCAAAGAATTAATCCTAGGATTAATCCGATATTTGCTCAGATTAATAGCCTTAAACCCACTTTGTAAATGAACCTCTGGAAAAACCCATTTAACCCGTAACGCTGAAAAAACCCAAAAACCCCACTTTTTCCAAAGTTCCGCCAGGCGCGAATTTCAGAAAAAACAATATTTTATCCTCCCCCACAGTCCGTATTACCCGCGCATCTTATCAATCCGTCGACCGTCGGATCTGGGCCCTCCCATCCGACGGCCCACATGATATCGGACAGGCATCCGCGACCGAAAGATACCTTCCGAGAAACTGTCAGAGGGTGACATCAGACCTCTGCCACGCATCACCCTTATACTCTCTCGTAGCGCCCTCTGACAATACCATGATCGTATGGAAGGCGGTCCAAGAAAACCCACTTACCACTCTACAAGACCGCTTGGCTACGCCAGCGCCATGCCCACCCACGTCACTTCCACTTGGCGCCCTATCAGCACCCCCGATTGCCAGAGCTCCTATGTGTCCGCCACATGTGCAATCCCCGTGGACCACTCACAAACTGCCACATCACCCGACCCTGACCCCACCTGATGACGTCATGCTGACATCATCCAAAAAGCGCGCCAATAACCCAAAAGTCCATATTTTAGCCGATCTTCGCGTTTTTTCTCATTTTCGCTGAAAGAACTATTGCTCTCCTCTGCATGAAAATTACGTCCATCTGCCGCCAACCTACTGAAATAGACCTGAAGAACGCTACTGCCTACAACCCGCCTGCATTTGTCACCATTGTCGGCAATTCACCAGGTATTTACCCAGAGCATCCCTTTAGAGCTAAGTTATATCCATATTTCTCCGGAACTAAATTTACAAGAGTAAGACAACCTGTTTTTACCAGCAAATCCTTGGAAAAACAAGCATTCCTCATAGGTGCAGGGTCGAATTTCACCTACTGAAGCCATATACAGTCACCGTTCACCAAATTCCCACTCTGTCCGTGCATTCGTGGACTGTAAACCGAAAAAGCATAATTCCCAAAGAAAATAGAGTTTCCAGCTCCTGCAATCCCTCAATTAACTCTTGTTGAGCATTCTGCATCATTGTCACCACAGTTGCCTCATTTACCCTTACAATTGGCTTTACTTCTGCAAAATTAGCCCTCTGCGGTCTCCTGCCCACTAAAACCAGTTCAGCACCAGGTCATAACTACTGCTTAGCCATGGAGACACCAATAGTCCTGAATGTTCAACCTCTGAATGCCCCACACAGAGAGCTAGAGTGGAAAGCCCTAGGTGATAAGGATTACCAGATGTTAGACTCCATTCCCATGATAGCCAAGTTCAATATTCACCTGATGAATGAATTAAAGGCCCAATATCTCAGTGGGGCTGACACCTTAGGAATTTGGGATTCCCACATACCCATTTACAACCTCCCTCAAGTCAATTTCCTCCCAGACTTGATAAAACAATGCATGTCGAGCTATGACCCCTATCAAAGAGCCGTCCTCAGCCCCTCAGGCTCAGTATTTTTCCATATCACCCCTGAGGCCATCAATGAAATGCTCCACTTTCACACTACAAAACCCCTAAATCCTCTCTCCATCCATGATTTGATAACGAAAGGGGGCAAGTTGTCCAGTGATTAGATTGCCAGGGTTAATCAATTGTTTATTCAGCCTCAATATCAATCTATGACCACTGTCCTTCCCATAGCATATCCATATCTTAATGAGCTGGGCAAAATGATGGTAGATTTGATCAGTTACATCCTATGTTATGGGACATATGAGGATGTAGATGAAACAATTATGGAAATGCTGTCCATTTTCTCCCCAGGGATGCCTCCTGCTGTACATTATGATTTTGCCACTTTTATTGCTAATAAGATTCATGAGAAATTAATGAATATGGAGAGGGAAAAGGTGTTTAAATACAGCAGGTACATATACCATTTATTCTTGTTCTATCAGCCCGATGCCTACCTTGTCCCTCTCAAAAAGTTAGATGCCCAGGGAAGCCCAAGGTCGGTTGTGTATTGGTCTTTAGTTTGCCATCTTCTGCCTTATTCACCTTACATCTACTGTGAATTTATTGATCTGTTCATTCATCCAGCTATGACCTTGTTGTTGGGTGTCCCTCCTCCCAGATTGACAGATGAAATGCAGAAAATTCTTTAACTCTCAAAGGCCTACAACATTGGTGATTGGTACTTCTACCAACACCATACAGTAATTAGAGTATATGGCTGTGAGCCGAATCCCTATAGGCTACCGAGATATGTCCCTATGAGACTCTTTGCCCTAGAGTACTTCAGGCAGTTTGGAAATTCAGACCTTTTCCATTTCCAAAGTATAAGCAAGAAGGTGCAACTAAAGGTGAGGAATCAGCTGGGCCCCTTTTTGTACAATAAGAAGGAGGAAGGATGGAAGGAAGCTGATAGGATTCTAGAGACCCTCAGACTTCAAACCAGTTTCAAGTGGGTGCCTTATGACCCTAATC
>APFE030849816.1:0-14335 GCA_000404065.3 Pinus taeda
AGAAACCAAGTGTTTTCGATCTTACCTTAGGTCCAACACTTGTTGTAGCAGTCCAGCCTTGCTGATCCAGATGAGCTCCTCCTTCACTTTAAGACCTGCATACACTAACAAAGCAAACGATACATAACACCTGAATATTTCATAATACAAAGCATATTCATCACATAGACCAAGGAGTACATGAAATAATTCATTAACAACAAATCATTGAGAAGAATGGACTTATTTGTATTAAGGAAACAAAAAAGGAACCATTACAACCTGAGCCTTGGTGTTGTGCAAGCTCCTCCCAGGGTCCAGCAAGAGATTTCCTCTACTTTGACAAGCTCACCCACTCCCACTATGGCAACAAGGAAGGATAGTGATCTCTCCTCACAAGTCAACAATGGAAGCCCTAATTCCAGCAGCATTTACCCTTTAGAATGTTCAGCTTTCAACCTCCCCTCCTTTGGCCCAAGGCCTGTATTTATAGTATTCTAGAGGAAGTTATTCAGTTCCAACATCAATGGGATACTCCCTCTTTTGGATGGGGTAGCTCCTCTCTTGATGGGATAAGTTCCTCTATCATAGGGATGCATGAACCATCTGGAGGCGCTCAATACACGTCAAACACTCTTCTAGAAGGCTCTAGAAGTGACCACAAGTACTTTTTAAAGATGAAACTCGCGCCTTTTGACCTTTACAGGGGTACGCACCCAACCTTTAGCTTACAGAGCGTACAAGTACGCAAGTATAGTGTATTTGGAGTGCGTACACGCAGGGGCAAGGTAGAGAGAACCTGCGTACCCAGAGATAAATATGTTTTTAAGTGACTTTCACTCTTTTTGAAGTTTGACATGAAGAGCAGAGGTATGATGCTTGACAAGGAGGATAATATGACTATTGATGAAGCCATATAAACTGCAGATAGTCATGGTGACAAATTTCAGTGTAACATGCCCCCCAAGCTTCATTTCATTCACCTAAGTGGAAGGAATGAAGGTTCACATATGAGATCAAGTGAAAGACTCAACTGGGATTTTATGAGATTTAATCAAAGACTCGAATGGGTTGTTTCATTTTTTTAATGAGCATGACGTAGGAAAAGAACCATGCTCATGACACCTTGTTTCATTTTTTACTAAGCTTGACACAAGTAAAAGAACTTTTCTCATGGAGGCCTATTTCATTTTTAAAGAGGTTGACATAGTAAAAGAATTATCTTCATGGTACTTGTCTCATTCTTTTAAGGAGATTGACACAAGTCAAAGAATGTTTCTCCAACTCTTGATCAAAGATCAAAAGAGGCCATGGCTTTCTGATGCAACCTAAACCGCATCTACCAATATTATGCAAATAAAATTGCATGTCTCGGGAATTCTAATATTCCTACTTAGTGAAACCTTCACAAGTCAAGGTTTAATGCTCCTTCAATAAAATCTATGCGGAAACGTTTGATTTATCTATCCAAAGTCTATACCTTTATAAAACTTTGAGCAGAACCTTATAAATCCTTCATAATCTTTGGTTAATTCTTATTACCTGTGCATATTAACCATACCATGGATTTTAGACTTTGGTTACAACTCAACTTAAACGATAATACATTAATCCCACTTATTTCTATTGTAATTCCCATACAATAGAAATATTTATTAAACCACACTTAAACCTTACCTTTCCTCCATTCCACAAATCTTTGCACATATATTGATGCTCTCCTTAGCACATTAAATCTCCATCATCAATCTCATTCCTCAATCTGATGGTTGTCACGCAATAACTCACGCCAACTAACCTAACCAATCTCCACTATTTATTTCTCCTACCTCAATCCAATGATGATTGTGTAATATCGCATGATTACTAACACGATACATAACAGGCCAAGAGTGTGCGAGATAAGTGGTTTTGCTTCCCCACCGATGTGCTACGTGTCAACCCCTCACGTTAATCGTGTGAATTTGTAAAATACCATTTACCATTTTGAGACCACGTGAGATACTACTTACAGCTATCGTAGACCGCTCCATTATTATGTTGTCACGTGGTTTTAATCTCTGCCATTCATCTTCCATCAATATCATCCGTCGATCTGGCTAATCCAACGATTCTCGTTCTTTGTTGTATAATTCTTTCTACATCTTTATGCAATTCCTGGATGTTTTGGTCTATTCATCCGACTTGCCTATACGATTCTCTATGCATCTATCCTTTCTTAGATTATTCAATCACTTCTGATTGTTGTACTGCTTCTCTGTGCACTGTCCTCTCTCTATTCTTCTATGGTTTAGGTTTTCTCCAGGGTTTCTGGTCTTTGGTTTTTCTTCAGCGCAACTTCCTCCTAAACTTACTTCTACGTACTTTTAAGCACTATCACATCTGAACTTCAACTTTGATCCTTCAATAAGATTCAAACAATCAAACCACTATCCTTCATTTTCCACCTCTGCGTTCTTCTTTAATTTCACCTACATACATATACTATGCTGAAATTACTCTAATTCACACACAATTTATAATTCCATTAATCAATACACAACATACAACTCAAGAATCGAATTCTCTGTCTTTATAAACAATTATTTACATAATGAATCTCTCTCTGTGGATTGATTTTCTAATCAGTAGCCTTTTTCTTTTCATGCCCGTAGGCTTACAGTCAAACCCTATCTATCTCTGAACTCTGATTTTCACTCTCTAACTAACTCCCTAACTCACTAACTAACTCTCTCTATGCCTTTTAGGCTTACATTTATACAAAAGGTTCTATAACCAATTTCGATTCAGATCCTTAATATTTTGAACTAAATCCTTAAATTCCTCTAAGTCCACTTTTGACTTAACTAATCCCTGAGGATCCTCTCTAGTTCCACAAACGATGAAACCAATTCCTAATTTAAGATTTACAATTGATTTCCAAATCTCTCAATCCTTATGGAATCTTAACTAGCCTAAATCTCTCATCTTCTCCAACATTCGAGAACATTTACAAAATATCCTCACAATATTTAATTAATTCCTATTCTAAATTAAAATCATTCAAAAACATTAAAATTACATTAATTTAATTCTTTTGGAAACCAACTCCCTTAAAACACAAGACCCGCTATATCTTACTAAAATATAATGATATTTTTGAGCCAGATGCTCCTACATCAGACTCCCAAGGTTGAAAACATTCATGATCTCCATATGATGTGTTCTTATATGTTGATAGAAAACCTCCAGGGTCCCAAACTTTAGTTCGTAGTTGTCTGAATTCTTTGTTCCTTTGTTGCTGCTACATGTTTGTTGTCTTTTGTTTCATCTTCCTCTCCATGTCAATTAGGTTCAAATTTTGATTGATCATTCTTCCTGTTGCTGTCAATATCGTCCATCTGGACTGCTTCATCATTAATTTCCATAATTCTTTAATCTCTATCTCCAACACATCCTTGGGCTAGTACATACTCTACCATTTGTTGTTGTACTCTATCCACTCATCTTCAAACTGATGTTCATTATCTTCTCTTTGCAGTTGTCGAATTCTTACTACCGCCCTTTCATCCTTACCTTCTTGTGACCTTCCAAACAACCTTTGTTCTATATCTATAAATTTACTTTCAAAAAATAAATTGTCCTCCAATTCCCCCTGTACTTGATTCCTCTCAAATACATCACTATGATTTTCATCAATTCCAGCATATTTTCCTTCCTCTTCCTTGACAACCTTACGTAATTTTCCTTCACTTCCTTGACTGATTCAGATAGTCAATTTAATTTCTTCAAGCATGGTATCTTCATGCTTTTCATTTTCCTCATCAGCATGTTCGACCTGGAAACTTCTAGCCTTCTTCAGTTCTAAAACCGACTCTTCAACTTGAAACATTTTTGTCTCATTTTCATCAAATCCTGTAATCATAAAACAATTATCAGAATTAAAAATATAAGGCCTCATTACCTCTTCTTCCTTTAGCAATACTTCAATATTCTGCTCTGACTTTTCCTTCTCAATTAGCACATCAGTATGTTGATTCAACCTCTTTAAAGAATTCTCCAAAGGACTCTCGAAATTGTCAGTAAGTCTCTCTTCCACACCATCTGCTTCAATGATGTCTTTTTTCTCTCATCGACTATAGTGAACTACTTCCTCCACAATCATACTATCATATTATGAGTTTTCCAGCAAATATTCCAGCAATTAAATTTCTCTTTGACACTTCATAAGTATTTCATCATCACTTATAATTCTTGCATTTGTACACAAATTATCAGTTTGAGAATTACAAGGTTCAACAGTCTCAATTGTTGCTTCACATATCAGCTCTTCAGACTAAATTTCATCTCCTTCTTTCACAAGAAATTGTTCCTATGTTGTAACAACCTCAACATCAATGTATTACTAAATTCTTTTTGCTGCAATAATTCTCTACTTTTCTCATTCAAGAGACATTTTCCATCATTCTTTACATACTCTTCCATAATTTTGACAGTCTCAAAAGATTTATCATCCTCTGTGAAACTTGTAATCACATAAAAATTATTAGATTCAAAAATACAAGGTTTTACATCCTCTTGCTGATTCGAATTTGTCCAACAATTCAGAAAATCATCAATAATTCCTTCTTCAACAAAGTAAACTTCTTGTTGCCTTGAATTTGCACAATGGTTCATAAGATCTTTCACAGATCTCCAGTCTTCATCTTCACCCAGGACTTCACCTTGTTATGCTTCACAAATGGAAACTTCCATTCTCAACTCAACTTCTCTGAGTTCTTCAAACTTCAATTTAACATTAATTACCTGTTCAAGCTTCATCAGCTCTTCTGCTAACTGCATATTCACTTGTTGATTTCTCTTCTCTTGTAGCCTCTTCCACTTTACTTTCTTCCTTATGACATAACCATGCATCTGGTCATCCTTATTCATCTGCAACATCTCCATCAATAACTCAAGATGGATATTTATCTTAGCTTTTCCTCTGTCAATTCCCTCTTGACTCATTCTCTTTCCATTTTCCTTGGCATCCTCTTTCTTCACCTTTCTTCTACTATGGTATTTCTTAGAACCTATGTTATCTCTGTTATGACTATCAATAGTCATCTCCTTCTCTATCTTCATGAGTTCCTCATTCACTTACTATGAACTATATTAAAGCCTCTGCAACAATAAGTCCTCCCTGCTATCACTTACCTCACTAAGATTTCCTCTGTACTTGGTATTTTGTAAAGAATTTGGTTCTCTATTCTCTTGAACCTCTTTGAGCACTTCTCTCTGCTCCTTCTAGGCTTCAACTCATCTGTACCTTTTAAGAACACAACTGTCCTCTTGTATTTTAATCACAAATGAAACACTAGGTTCTGGCCACCTCTTCTTTCACTCAAAAATTCTTACCAGCGTTCTTCATTACTTCTTCTTTTCTTTTGCTAAGATACCTTCTTTTGTCTACAACTTGATTTATGCAACCACAATCTTCAAACCAAATTTAAAAAAAAAAAAAGATCATCTTACCTTCAAGATCTCTCGATGATCTTGTTCTACCATTCACTTGCACTTTGAATGGATTGTTCTCTGTTTCTTTGCATCTGCAAATTTTGCTACACTTTATCTCTGTGTGCCTACTATTTTTCATATTTAAAATCTGATCTCCTCTTTCCTGTATATATACCTCCAAAACATATCTTTGTTTTAAAGTTTCTCAAAGAATTCTTACATGCATAATTTCCTTGTTCAGCTCTGATGCCAAAACATGACGCAGCCTAAACCACGTCTACCCACATTATGCAAATAAAACTGCATGTCACAATATGTCTTAGGAGTTTTAATATTCCTGCTTAGTGAAACCCCCACAATTCAAGGTTTAATGCTCCTTCAATAAAATCTATGTGGAATCATTTGATTTAACTATCCAAAGTCTGGACCTTTATAAACCTTTGAGCAGAACCTTATAAATCCTTCATAATCTTTAGTTAATTCTTATTACCCACACTTTTAGACTTTGTTTAAAACTCAACTTAAACCATAATACATTAATCCCACTTATTTATATTATAATTCCCATACAATATAAATATTTCATAAACCACACTTAAACCTTACCTTTCCTCCATTCCACAAACCTTTTCACATATATTGATGCTCTCGTTAGTACATTAAATATCCTTCCTCAATCTGACAGTTGTCGCGCAATAACTCACGCCAACTAACTTGGCCAATCTCCATAGTTTATTTCTCCTACCTCAATCCAACAGTGATCGAGTAATCTTGCGTGATTACTAGCACAATACATAATAGGTCAAGAGCACGCGAGATAAGCGGTTCTGCTTCCCCACCGATGTGCTACGTGTCAACCCCTAAGATTAATCACATGAATTTGTAAAATACCATTTACCATTCTGAGACCACGCAAGATACTACTTACCGCTATCGTAGACTACTCCATTATTCTTCTGTCACTTGGTTTTAATCTTCGCCATTCATCTTTCGTCAATGTCATCCGTCGATCTGGTCAATCTAATGGTTCTCGTTCTCTCATTCTTTGTTGTTTATTTCTTTCTACATCTTTATGCAATTCCTCAGTGTTCTGGTCTATTCATCCGAATTTCCTATATGATTATTTATATATCTATCCTTTATGTGATTATTCAATCCCTTCTGATTGTTGTACTCCTTCTCTGTTCATTGGCCTCTTTCTCTTCTTCTATGGTTTAGGTTTTCTCCACAGTTTCTAGTCTTTGGTTGTTTTTCAGTGCAATTTCCTCCTAAACCTACTTCTACGTACTTTTAAGCACTATCACATTTGAACTTCAACTTTGATCCTTCAATCATATTCAAATGATCAGACCACTATCCTTGATTCTCCACCTTTCTGTTCTGCTTTAATTCCATCTGCATACATTTACTATGCAGAAATTACTCTAATTCACACACAATTTATAATTCCCTTAATTAATACACACCACACAACTCAAGAATCGAATTCTTTGTCTTTATAAACAATTATTTACATAATGAATCTCTCTCTCTCTCTGGCCTGATTTTCTAATCAGTGGCATTTTTCCTTTCTTGCCTGTAGGCTTACAGTCAAACCCTATCTAATCTTTGAACTCTGATTCTCACTCTCTCACGGACTCCCTAACTCACTAACTAACTCTCTCTATGCCTTTTAGGCTTACATTTATACAAAAGGTTTTGTAACTCATTTCAGTTCAGATCCTTAATCCTTTGAACTAAATCCTGAATATCCTCTAAGTCCACTTTTGACTCAACTAATCCGTAAGGATCCTCTCTACTTCCACAAACCATAAAACCAATTCCTAATTTAAGATTTACAATTGATTTCTAAATCTCTCAATCCTTATGGAATCTTAACTAGCCTAAATCTCGCATGTTCTCCAACATTCGAGAACATTTACAAAATATCCTCACGGTATTTAATTAATTCTTATTCTAAATTAAAATCATTCAAAAACATTGAAATTACATTAATTTAATTCTTTTGGAAACCAACTCCCTTAAAACACAAGACACCCTATGTCTTACTAAAATACAATGATATTTCTGAGCCGAATGCTCCTACATTAGCTTCCAAGAGATTCTCATCACGTGGTAGAACAACTCTCTAGAAGGGATACATGTCCAGGGATCCAAATGAAAAATCAGGCTCCAATGCCCCCAATACATGGTGTACTACATCACCTACTATATCATCAATAGATGTGGACATGGAAGAGGTAGCCATGTAATTAACCTATGGCGGGGGCGATATTGCCTACACATAAGAACCATTTAGGGATGGCAGTTGTGTGGGAGTTGATTCAGGACCAATGAATGTAAGTTGATCAATGATCACAATGCTTCCTTCATGTGGGAAACACATCACTCGAAAGAGGATAGAGATAAGAGCTCCCATGACATAGACATAGTCACGACCAAGGAGTATATTAAAATCCAACGGGCCTTGGACAACCATCATGTCTATATAGACATTCTTTGATACCAAAGTAATAGGTAACTTAGGAAGGATCCCTAATGGTTGATTGGTTCCTCTGTTAAAAGCTAACAAATTTTGGGTGACAGGGACAAGCTGAGGAGATCATAAATCTTGCCAAGCAATTGAGGATAGAATGTTGATAGGTGCACCCTCGTCTATGAATGTGCTAAGTATGGCCATATGGTAAGCCTGTACTTTAATCTAGAAAGGCACATAATATGGAAGATGATATCATGTCAGTCGACTCCAATCAAAATAAGTGACTAAACTACTCAAAGGAAGTGTTGTAGGAACATGAGAGTTATCCTATTGTGCTATGGGAATAGGAGAACTACTCTCATGCACCTTAGGAATGGGAGGATTTCCCTCTAGTTCACTCGAAACTGAAGAAACTAGAAGAACCTAAGCAGTATGAGGTTCACTCTCTACCATAAATGTATGGTTAACTGAAGGTGGAGCCAAGTCTATAGTTTTCTCAACCAATGGTTGGTTGAGAATGGAATCACAAGACTCACATTCAGAGAGAGCAGGGTTGACAAAATATGGCTTTTGATCAATCACGTGATCAACTAGTCAAGGACCAGGGGAAAGATTCCAATAGCCAACCGGAAGATGAGGTTGGGAATCTATAAGGTTTTCCAACTGTTTGGAAGCCTCATCCAGAAGAAGGAAAAGGTGAATAGGATGGTTACCTTCACACAACTTACAGGGAGATTTGACTTTTCCCTTTTCCCATGGAGCTTATTATTACTAGTTGAAGGTTTATCACCAGCATTATCACCAGAAGCTGATGACAAAGTTTGGTGTGGACCTGTGGACCACACTTCTAAGACTTTAGGAATATCATGACAACTTCGAAGAAGGTGGTCATCCTTACATAACATGCAAGGGAATTTTACTTTCTGGAGTTGGTTGGAAGATTTTTCTACATCAATTTCATCCGTTGCAATGGTTTCCTGGTTGCCCCCTTGCTTATTTTATTTCTTCTTCTTCATCCTCTTCTTCTCCTTCTTAGCTTCCTAGTTACTAGAATCCAAACTTTCACTAGGTGAAGAGGAAGAATGGGGTGAAGAAATAGGTGAAGAAGTTGAGGGGTCAACTTTAGGATAAACATGAGGTTGATGTTGCTCAGGTGGAGGAGATATCGGTTGAAAATTAGTATGGACACTTAGAATCATCGACATCAAAAATAGCTAAACTGGTAGATCAATGGTCAATCTAGGAAGGGACAACGTTGCCATATAGGGAGCACCAACATTTCCAAAAGAAGAAAAAGGACTAGAATTTCCACCAGGGGGGTTTCCTTGGTTGGTAGACTCGGGAAATGTTGCCATTGGTATCAACCTAAAATCTACTAAGGAGTATTTCTATAGGAAGAATGTTTTTCCATGGTCAATTAATTGATTTTAGAAAGAAAAAAATAAGGGGGGTAAGCTAAGAAAGAGGGTTTACTAAGTATCTGTGAACCACAATATACACCTTAGTTGAAACCAATGACTTAACATACAATGGTCAATCTCCTCGAATGTTGTGTTCGGTGTATCACGTTTACAAGGCGGTTGACTCTGTTACCTATGGATAAAGGATAGGAACCTAATGGGGTCTCCCAAAATATACTCAATGGTATAGGGAGCACAAGTCTTTGTTGGGTTGTCTAATGCATAACCATTCAGTGAGAGCATTCCCATATATTTTCCATACTGAAGTGCCTCTGATATACCCGAAGGTACTAGAGAACCTTCGATATACTCCCGTACTGGAATGAGATTTCACCCCCGAGATACAATGTAGGTAGTTAACGACAACTACCAGGTTTATAGATGTTGGAACACATCTTTAGCCTAGACCTCTAAATTTTTGCATTAAGTTCCAAATTCTCCTTAGGTTAATTGAGGTAAATTTTAATGTTTATCTTCAATTATGTTTCAGTTTTGGGCTCAAAACAATGCCACCTGAATCCCTAAGATGTAACTATATGAGAAAAGGATAAGTTTCCACTTCAATGAAAACTAGACTAACCAAGGGAAGAAACTCAATCAATAATGCATCAAGCAACATGTCTTTGACTAACTTTCACCTTTGTCTTCCAATTGAAATTCCAAAAGTAAAAATTATTTTCACTTTTCACTATCCTCAATACAACTTTTTCGAAAGAAAAATTATTTTACTTTACAAGGATGCACTTATATGAATTATTATTTTCTTTTCATTTTGAATGATTTTATGCACCTATTACATTGTTTTATCTTTCATCTATGTTCAATGATGAATCTCAAAAAATAAATTTTCAATGCAACTAATCTAATGCATTTTCACGAAAAGTAAATTTAGAAAGACAAGCTAAAACAAATGCAAAATGATGTTTTCAATGATTTCCACATAAACAACACTCAATCAATTAGCAAAACCAACATCTCAATGACACCAACAAGTAGTAAGCAATGACCAATTGACTAGAAACCATAGAATTGTTGGAAAATACTTGGCGGGGGGGGGGGGGGTGTGCATCAGTTATTCCTTAGCAATTATCACTTCCAAATATTTTTAGAGCATTAGTTAATCTTCAATTATCATTAATGTTTATGCAATAAAAACTGTGAATAAAAGAACACAGAAGGCACAAAAAGTTTAGGTGGAAAACCCCCTCTGGGTAAAAAACCACCAAACACTTTTCTAATAATTATTTAATCATCAACTCCAATTGAAAATAAATATCCAATTTCCTAGAATCTAGAAAAGAATTCTTCTCCATCTCCCACTGGATGGATGCTCCAACGCCTCAGATTCTTCAGTAGTCAACTGAACAAATGCTCCAACACCCAATGAGCTACAACTCACCCTAGCACAACCCTACCACCCTGAAGTTTTCACAGGCTTGAACCTATTGGTGAGTTCATGCACTAGCCTAGCACCACCCTACCACCCTATAGAAGAATAAAATAAGAATGGACTCCTGTACCAGGGCAAATGGTCCACTTTACAATGATATAGAATGATGTAGAAGAAGAAGACACACTAGATCATAACCCCAACTATGACACAACCACCTAATGATGGTCCAAGACCTCCCGACACTTTCTCTTCAACTCTTGGCAAATAGACACTTGTACAACTTTTACAATGATGATTTTATAATCACTTTCTACAGTGATAGTTTTACAATGATTGTATGCAGTGCTTCCCACTTGAAGACTTCATGTGGTGAACTTCCTGTTGTTGTTCTACACCTTGATTGTTGCTCTTGTCATGCTGCCCTTTCACACTCTTCGCAACATTAGATTATGCATTGCCTCTTCTCTTGATGAATATATAATACCCACAAAAAGTCTTCAAAGAAATACCCATGACATGATAATAGCAAAACTTACCTCATCCTATAGAACATAGGCCAGTGCTAAACAAAAAAAACAAATTAGAATACAAAGAAACTAATGCAACTAAGAGATGAAAATGCATATATAGAAGATATCTACTTGTATCTTACCTCTGCTGCGTCATTTTTCTGTACCTTGCTCTTTGCTACCATAGAAAGTCTCGTCCTTTGCACCCCTTGACAACACTTGATCTAGCTTTTCTTGCCTTCTAGAAGCATGATATTTAATTTGATGTATCTCTATAATTTCAGATCCCCAACATGTGATCTTTGGCCCTATACATTCCATCTGAGTCTTATTTCCAATGCCATAGTTCTGACATGATTTGAACTCTTCAAGACAAAGTTATGCCCAATCTCTCACAATGACCTAATTATGGACTAGTTCAGTAGAGCGAACTTTTATGATGTACCACGTGTCACTGTTTCATCCTTTGGCTCTAAAATTGATACACATAAAACTACAATCTGTGCAATGTCTGCCACTTTTTATAGAATTCCCATCCTCTTCTTTGAGAGAAAGTTATGACAATTTTCCCAAGGTCACTTCTTTGAGATGAAATTTAGTAGCCTACACAAACCCTAACTTTCACAGATCATATCTCTGAAAATATAGCGAACCAAGATCTGAAATTCAGTCACGACATTCATCAGGATTGAAAATAAAATGGGCTTTAATTTCAGAATCTAAGACTTCGCAGAAATGAATTTATAGTGAACGTTCCACAATCACTACATTTGGAGGATATATGAGATTTCTTTTTATAGAGTTGAGAGGGACATCTATAGAGAATGTTGGAGGGATTTTAGGATATTAAAATTTTATTAATTATTGATTATTCAATCACAAAAACCAATTATGAGTGTCGTGCCACAACCCCATAGGGTTTTAGCCCACTAACTGTGGTTACTAACTTCAAACATGAATATCTCTCAAACTACGAAGAATTACTTGGTGTGCCATATATCAATGGAAACATATCGATGAGTAGAATCTATCTATAAGATCCTTGAATCAAAATATGTAGAATTTCCTACAAATTCTCTACAAATCTGCCTCTGATATTTATGTAGAAAATCTGATTGTAGATTAACTCGATAATGCAATATACCAAAGCAAAACACTATAATCTACTTTTACTATCAAACTTGCGGAAGCTTAAAAATCAAGCTAAATCAGAGCTGGAAACATATAACCATAAGAAGAATCATGCACATGAAACACAAAAGAATACTCAGGGGGAAGCCTCAGCTAAAAACCCCACTATCTGTATTATCATACAAGGTGAAAATACATCAAAATTACACAAAGCCTTAGCTCTCACAGTTAGCCAGCTCTCAGTACAATATTCCTGGATGCTCATAGGCAATCAAAGCTTCTCACAAGCACTCTCCTCTGCCTTCCAAGCTCCTATTTCCTTGCACAATTTCTCCTGGGTGATCCTCCTGTTACCAAGTGGAAGACTGATCACTCACACTAATCTCACACCCTATAAAACATGGTAATCCACAAGGAACCTTATTCCTTCTACATGGATGAGTTTCCTTTATAGGAAAACACATGCAACTGATAGTAACTTGTCCTTTACAATTAGCTCAACTGGGTATTTCTTAGAATAGACATGCATGAGTTAATGATGAGAGAAACTTCAGTTACCTGGAGTACACTAGTTGGATGCATGCATGCATCAACTGACTGATAACTCACAATTAGTTCCTCAAACAATTTGGAACTAATTTAACTGGACTTAACTCAGTAAACTGAGCTAACTAATTACAAATCAAATATAAATCAATCTTATCTCCTTAATTAAGGGATAATCTCCTTAATTTAAGGGATAAGTGTTGCATGACTTTAGAAAGACTTCTAACTTGAATTTCTCCAGCTAACTAATCCATAATGAATTAATTAATTAATTCCAAGCAGCTGGTGAGACTAAATTTGAATTTTAATTCACAATTTTAATTCAAGGACGAATTAAAATTGGAATCTCTGGATTCTATTTTTATCATTTCTTGTTGCAATTTTCAACAAAATAGAGTAAGTTGTAAAGTAAACATTCCCTTGCAAGATTAGAGTAGCCCCTGGTGCTACTTGGGTTGACATCAATGACAACTTCAGATCATCTTTAGATCAATAATCTCCCCCTTTGGCATTGATGGCAACACAAGTACTCCCCCTACGATCAGGGAACCTCTTCCTACTGCCTTCTCTCCCCCTTTGAGATCAATGGCAAAGGGTAACTCCCCCCGACACACAACCATCCTGCAGACCTAGACACACTTCCACTCCTCCTTTATTCTCTGAATAAGGAAAATCTAATGAGAACTTGGGAGAATCCCAAGCTTCTGGGGAAGATATTCAAATGCTTCATGAGGTAAAGGTTTAGTGAAGATATCAACGATTTGTTCTTTTGTACCAACATGTTCAAGTTTGATATTCTTTTCAAGGACTTGTTCTCTAACAAAATGATGTTTTATTGGAATGTGTTTTTTTTTTGAATGCATGATACGATTCTTTGAGATGCTGATGGCACTCGTGTTATCACAGAAGATGGAAATAGGTTCATTGAATTTTACTTGAAGATCTTCCAAAGTTTGTTTCATACAAAGGAATTGAGTACAACAAGTTGTTGCTGCAATGTATTCTACTTCTATTGTAGATAACAAGGTTGAGGTTTTCTTTTTGCTCAACCATGATACAAGACAATCACCTAGATAGAATGGTGCTCCACTAGTACTCTTACAATGATCAAAGCTTCCTGCTCAATCTGCATCTATATAGGCTTGAATAATGAAATTGTTGCCCTTGGGATACCACAAGCCATATTCTGTTGTGCCCTTTAGATATCGAAGAATTCTTTTGATGCCAATAATATGTGATTCTTTTGGTTCTTCTTGGAATATTGCTACTTGTCCAACTACTTGCATAACATCTGGTTAGGAGGCTGTTACATATAGAAGACTACCAATCATAGATCTATACAACCTCTGATCCACATCCTTAG
>APFE030849843.1:2375-12632 GCA_000404065.3 Pinus taeda
ATACTAAAAATAAACACTAGTGCATGCTCAACATATTACAGATCAACAACTAAAAGAAACAAGAACAAACACACCATATGACACCATTATTTTTGGACTAATGTCCCCGGAAAAACCCAATGCAGGAAAACCGGTGCAGTTATCTAAGGGTTTTTTATTAAACAATATCAGAGTACAATCTGGGTGCTGAAACAAGCCTACCCAACAGAGGATTTCCTTGGCAGTACTACCTCTCAGTTTCTGACAAGTCTACTGGCTTAAACCTCGGATAATCCTTCCGGCCGCTACTCAGCACCAATCTGCCCTAGAAACCCCAGTGTCTGCCCAATATGGACTACATCAGTCTCTCCTAGCCCAGTGTTGGCCTTGCGTCAGCCTGTCTTGGCCTACGTCAACCCCAAAAGGCCTTGCGTTAGCTCTTTGAGCCTCTGCGTTAGCTATGCTGGCCCCTCTGGTGTTATGCGCAACACTTAGCTACCTGTGCGTGGCCTTATGGGAGCACTGGTTGCTCTTGCATCTCTCTCTCTGGCTGCTCTGTTGCTCTCCCGACACTATCTCTGCATCTCTGTCTCTCTGTACTCAATGCTCCTCAGCTGCTCTCCGATTACTGATTCTATCTCTCTTAGCAAACCCTGCTCTAGAGAATAGAATGACTAATCACTCTGGTGCGTTCTCCAAGTGATCCTCAAGCCTCCTCTTATGCTTTTCCTGTTGACATATCAACGACCGAGATTAAGTCCCTAATCAACGACTAAGATTAGATTTGGCTTGATCCATGTCTTTTGGACCATTCTAACAGAGATTCATGTGAATACACATTAATATTTTATTTTCCCTAAGTTTAGACTTAGGGACTCCATTAAAAATATTAATTATTTTAATATCTCCTGATCTGTTTAGAATTTTCCCAAACCCTTTCTGGGTATTGGGGATCTCATGTGCCCCAACCTCTCCATCAAATTTCATGGCTAGAGCACATCCGATGCTACACCAAATCAACATCTTGTGCTCCCTCCTACATTGCTGCAACCTCCTCTGTGCCTCTCGCATTGCTGCAACCCTCTCTACACTGCTACAGATCCCTGCACTCTAACACTGTTCTGCCGCTCCATCTGCATCTTGCTTCTACCGACATCCGTCATCCTGCTACTATCACTCGGGGCTCCCGTAACTGGATATGATCTAAGAGTTTGGGCACCTCAAGGATCCTGCCCACATCTCCTGTAGTCCTTCTAACTACAACTCGATGTCATCCCATCTCTTCTCTAGAGGTACATGAGCACTCATGGCACAATCGTCATCAGTCTCTACTTCCTTCTCCGCCTTAGCCGACGTTGCCTTGGAGTCAGAAGCCTCTCCCTTATTCTTCTTCCTGGGACACTGGGTTGCATAATGGGCCAACTCCCCACAATGTAAGCACTTTATCTTGGAGATGCCCTTCTTCTTCCTCTTCCCTTGTTGTCCCACAGATGCCAGAGCCGCATCCTCTTCCTCGTCTTTCTTGATTCGACCTCCTTTGCTGCTACTTCCCGCCTTAGTTAGCTGTCTGATCTCTTCTCGGTGAAGAGCTGCCCATAATTCTTCCCAAATTGGAGGATTCGCTCTGCCCAAAATGCTTTGGACGAATGTCTCCCACTCCTCGGAGACTGCGTTCAGGGCGGTCCTCATCATTAACTCCTGATTCGGCGTGGCCCCTATGGAAGTAAGTTGGTCCCAAATCTCCTACAACCTATTGAGGAAGTGATCTATTTGCTCCCCCTTCTACATCTAATACGACTGCAGCTGATTCTCTAGTAGCATCTTCCTTCGCATGGAAGTGCCCTGATACAATGTCATCAAGGTATCCCACATCTCCTTTGCCATATTCTTCTCGTAAATATGCTGAACTACATGATCCTTGATCCCATCAAGGATTATGCACTTTGCCTTGGCCATTGCATCCTTATACTTTTTGTTGTCAGCTGGGTTGACTGGGATAGCCACGGTTTTGAAGGCGAAGGCCTTGATGCGATGTCTATCCAGAACATACAGGATCCTGGCCTTCCAGATGACAAAGTCGGATGCTCTGTCCAACCTGTCCTGATCCCTTAGTCTGTTCATTGCCATCTTTGCTCTTCTCTTTGACTCCCTTTAAGCCTCTACTTCCCTCTTGGAAGTTCTCTTTTAGACTCCCTCTGAGTCTCGGTTTCCCTCCTGGAAATGCTTCAGCCAACAGTCGAATCACACCTCTCTGATCCCCTTTGCTCCTGCAACACTGATCTGGATTTCTTGGCCAGAAATCCACCTAGGTAGCGACTCCTTCTACCTTGGTTCTGTTTCGTTAGGTACTATTTTGTTTCGATAGCACCAACACCCCACCAACTTCACAATCCACAATATGCTCACAGCTCCCTAGGCCCCAACAACTGAAGAAACTGAGCCTCTTAGCTCTGCGCTTTCCCAGCAAGGGTGAATTGCTCCTCTGGCCCACTGCGTCACTCCTACCTGGCTGAGTAGGATGACGTGGCTCTTTGTGAGCCTCTTCTGCCTCTTACTGCTTCTGCGCTGACCCTTTCTCTAGCTTGGATTGATGACACAGTTTCTCTGTGTCACTCCCTCTCTGCTGCCTTCTGCTTAGGAACAACTCTGTCTCTCGGGACAACTGTTTCTGCTGCAAATCTTCTGATTAAGTTGGTGCCTTTAGTTCTCCTGTGATCTGCAACCCTCTGATATCATGTTGATCTTTCTAAGTCTAACCCGTTGTAAATTTTCCTACACTATCTGGTTTATTTCACCTACGTGTTTAATTACTTAACAAGTTATTTAACCATATAAATACTGAAATAAACACAAATGCAGGCTCAACTATCTACAAATCACCAATTGAAAGAAATAGACAAACACACAAGGGACACTGTTATTTTTGGACAATCGTCCCCGGAAAAGCTCAATGCAGGAAAACCGGTGTAGCAGTTCTAAGGGTTTTATTATTAAGCAACTTTCTTGAGTACAACTGGGTGGCAAACTGGCTCACACGACAGAGAAATCAATCTGGCAGTAATACCTCTCTTCGAAAGCAGAGATTTGGCAAGTCTGCTCCACAAAAATCTCTCCAATGCCTCTCTGAGGCTCTCTGTCAGCCCTCCTAGCCTCTGCATCAGCCTAGAAGCCTCTGCGTCAGCCTACTGATGCTCTGCGCTGTCTCTCTGGCCCTATGCGTCACCCACACTGACCCTCTGGCCCTTTGTGTGGCTCCTATTGGCTCTGCGTAGCCTTCTCTGCCTTTTCGCTGGTCTTCCGGCTCTATCTCTGCCTCTTTGTTATGCACTCACTGCCCCTCACTGCAACTTTGATCACTGGTTTGATTTCTCTCAGCAAACCCCGTTACAGAAAATTGAACTGACTCATCAACTGGGTGTATCTGCAACTGACCCTCAAGCCTCCTCTTATACTTTTTCTATTGAGTCTTCAATGATCGAGATTAAATCTCTAATCAACGACTAAGATTAGATTTGGCTTGATCCATGTCATTTAGAACCTTCTCACCCAGTTTTATATTAATACCCATTAATATTTTTATTTTTCTATGTTTAAACTTAGGAACCCATTAAAAATATTAATTATTTTAATATCTCTCTAATCAGGTGGAATTTCCCCAAACCGTTTATGGGTCTTGGAGATCTCATGCATTTTAGCCTCTCCACCAATTTTCATGACTAGAGCACATCCGATGCTACCCCAAATCAACAGGCCAATGGTCAAATCTAAGAGAAGGGTTTCCAATAGTGATGTTCAACAAGAGAAAGGCTCATGAAACCCTCAAACACGTGCCTAAATTGAAGCAAGACTAGACTAGGGTTTTACCTTAGGGAAAACAACTAGGGCAAGGAAATTTATGGACAAGATTGAAGTCGATATGCACCAAAATGATCGATTTTGTGGCAAATGCAGTCCCCTTGATGTTTAGGCTCTCCAATCCCACGAATGCACCTTTCCTAGGGATTACTACCAATCCCGAGTTAGCAAGCTTGGCCTTGCAGGGGTTGTGTTGACCACTACGTGTCAACGACCCATAGCAGTACACCCCCTTTCTTCGCAAAAGGGATAGCACATGATCGATGTGTCCATGCCGTCCACTAATATACCAAAGATCCGCAATAGATATCCACTTTAGATATGAACTATAGACAATTTAATGCACTTATCCACTTAGAACAACTATCACAATGAGATTACCAATGATCTTAAGATAATTATCAACTCAAAAAGATAATGTCAATATTGTTATTGATCTCTTTAATACCCACAATTATTCAAGATGTGTATGATTGGATTATCAAGTCCTCAATTTAAGGAACACTTAGATATTCAATGTCAATGTGTAACCAATAACTCAGACTCTTAGATTTGCTAATGTGAAAGCACCAAAATTTGCCAGTATGCTCAAGT
Organism: Pinus taeda; assembly: GCA_000404065.3. NCBI lineage: Eukaryota > Viridiplantae > Streptophyta > Pinopsida > Pinales > Pinaceae > Pinus > Pinus taeda. Next base: position 6,804 of record APFE030849843.1, read on the forward strand.
CAAACAATGATTATCTTAGTTAACACCAATTTGAGCAATAGAAACCACTCAACAAGAGATAAGAGTAATGTGCTTATATGAGTGAACCTTAATGCAAAATCAGGATCATGGAACTTCACAAGACAACAGGCATTAGTGATCAGCTTTCCAATCACTTTAGCACTCTAATAGATAATGCCAACCATTCTCTTTACATGTTAGAACATGGTTCGATGTAAGACATCCTTGTATGCTTTATGTTCAATGTTTGTTACAGCAGTAAGAAACATGCCTAATTGATATCAAATACTTTCAGCTTACTTGTTGAGAGCACTTTGGAATGCAACACACGAAATGCCTAAGATTAAGAATGCAAGTGAGGGAATGATGCAACACAGTAGACACCAAATTATTATGCCAACGAAATGTAAATCATTTGCAACAGAGGCCAAGAAACAAATGCCTTTTGTGATACCACAGCTCAGCAAGATCAGCCTTCTGCAAAAACCATGTCAGTCCTCTAATAAACAAGATCAATCATTCAAGTAGGCAACAAAAAATAGTTAAAACACTTAAGATTGATTTGTGATTATTCTGTGTTCACTGTCAAAATCAGATCAGACTGCTGTAGCTTAAGATCAGTCCATGTATTACAAGATAGTAATGTGAAATTAATCATCAAATGTGCAAGAATGGAAGCCAAACTATTATGTGCCGATTTAGTATTGACTTCCTAGTGCTTTAGGCTTTAATTATTGTTGTTTTCTGACGTAATTAGTCACTCTATGCAACACTTCAGGCCTAATGTAATTCGACAGTATGCTGTAAGTCACAATGGGTTGGTCCTGGAAGCAGTCTTTCCACAGATCAGATCAATTTATGTCCCCATCACGCCACTGCTTTATCTTTAAGTTGATAATATAGTCTTTCCAAAGAATAACACCAACTCTGCAATTGAAAATTTGTTAGCCCCATATTAACAAATTATGAAGCATACCTTGAAAATACTCACGGCTAGGGCAAGGAAGACCTCTGGGCCTTATTGCTTCCCTTCAGAAAATTGATATGTCAAGATAGGACTCCAAGGACAAAACACTGACCACTAATTAGTGAGAAAATTGCCCAAAAGCTGAAGTGACACTGTTAAAATTGGCAACTAGGGCCAAACTCAATGTGGGTCTACTTATTCATGCAGCTGATATTTTTCTTGGATTCCTCTCGTCGAGAGGTGTAGGACTGATCTAAAGATCATCCGATTCTGACATGTATTCATGGAGATATGAATTTATTTGTGTTATGGGACAATTCGTCATGTTCGGCCAGCAACCAAACTGCCCCCACTTGTGCTTAACGTTTTAGTATAGAAAGAGGTGGCTTGTTAGTCATTTGGACACACACTCTTGTGATCTCTCTTCATTCTGTTTTGGGTTTGATGAAGATGAGATCTAGAGAGAGTGCCCTAGGTGATGCACTGCCCTATGGAGAAGCCCTAACAGCCTAATGAAGAAGTCTAATACACTGCCCTATGGAGAAGCCCTAACAGCCTAATGGAGAAGTCTAATATGCAGCAAGAAGAGGCACTAAATTACAGTCATGAAGGCTCACGCAGTCAGGGAGGAAGGTTTCATAATGCTGTCCAAGGAGAAGCCTTAATGCTGATATGATAGGAAGCCTAATGCTGTCATGGAGGACAGCTCTTATGGGGGAGTCTACACAAGGTTCCACGCTGTCCTAAATGGGACCTTTCTACACAGCAATAAGGAGCCTAAGTATGCTGCCCTAAATGCTGTCATGGAGAAAGGGTTCTAAGTCTACATGCTGGTCTAAAAGAGACCTAGCCGCAGTTCTGTGTAGCACTGAAAATGCTGGCCTTATTCCGCGACAAAAGAAGGATTCTATGCTGTCCTAACCGCAACCCTCCTATCCGCAGTCATTGAGGGTTCTAAGCAGCAAAAGATGGATTCATGTATGCTGGAAAGAGGTCTGCCACAGTCATACCTCAGCTATATGATGCCTAATTTGACATGACAGGGACAGCGTCAAAAGGGAAGGTTTGGAAGCCGCGGTAAGGAGGCCCAAAGAGGCCCCAATCTCAGACGTAAAGATGTCACATCTAGTCATAACTAACTGCTATCCTAAGCTTGGCTACTAACTATAGCCTAGCTGCTCTGCTAGGCTGCAAGCCATGTTGGGTTGTGTTATTTTCTTTCCATGAGCCCACGTAGTTAACCCAGGGGTTAGAAGGGGGGCGGAGCGCCCCCCCTTTTTTGTGCTGATTGTGTAGTGGTGGGTGGAGGGGATCACGGGGGTTTTGAGGGGTGTAGGTAACCCCACTCTATGGGGTCCGGGGGTTTGAGGGGTGTAGGCAGTGTTGCGAGGGAGCGGCCCCCCACCCCCCCCCCCCCCCTGATCCCGCTCCCAATCCGCGCTCCAGACGGGAGCAACTTGGGAGCAGGTTGGGAGTGCGCTCCCGAAATTGCTCCCGAAAAAGAAGCGATTTCGGGAGTGCGCTCCCTAAAAAAAAACGCTCCCTGCCTTTTCGAGAGCATTTAGCCTTTTTTGCAAATTTTTTTTTGCAGTAATGTTCCAATTGCAATTTTTTTTCAAAGAAACAAATAAGTTTTGAGTGGGGCAACTTAATGATCAAGCCTATGGCCCTAGTATTGATATGCGATTCATGGAAATGTTAAATTCTTAAAGTAAAGTGACATTCTCTTTAATCTTCATTTTCATCCTTTTACTTAAATTTTTAACATTACCATGAAATGACTCAGGATGTTTGAGAGTTGGATTTCATATGGAGAAAGTAGAATTTTAGATTTCTAGATTTTACTTTGCTGGAGCTGGGATTGCGCAGAGCCTAGAAGCTCTAACCTTCAGTTTGCTGGGGCTTAGGAGGCTGTGGGTAAGTTGCAAAGTGAAGCTGGTGGGGTACTGTAATCAGAGCAATAACTAACAGGGCAAGACCAAGGAGGAGGGAGTTGCTGTCGAGGATTTCTAGCCAAGAAATCCGGATCAGTGGTGCAGCTACACTAAGATCGGAGTGGGGGCATCTCGATATTGGCAGAGGGGTTTCCAGGAGGGAAATCGAGGCTCAGAGGGAGTCACACCGAGAAATTTTAGAAGGGAAGTAGAGGAGCAGCGAGATGGTAGTGAACGGGGTGTTGTCGCGCAAATTGACACGACAACGCTCAGACCGGGGGCTGTCACTCTGATCCCCGATCCCTCCGTTTAAGCCTGTCTCCAGCGGCTAAAGGGGGTAGACCCTGTGAGATGATGAAGACCAATTGTCGACCAGTTGGTTGGGAGACACGAGACACGATTTAAGATAAGCACTAAAAATGATTTGATTAGCAGACCAGTGACTTAAGAGACTGTCATTGAATCGATTACTTGTTAGATGATTATAGAAACATGAAACGTGAACAGTGCTCTTAGAAATGACCAAAATGATATCCAGCAACTGAAGGCCTCGAAAAGATAAATTGCTCAAAATCACCACAAGAATCGTAAATTATTAACCAGATATCAACTTCGTGTCTCGACTTGAAAACTTTAGATTTCAGCATGAAAGATAATATTTGAAAACCACTGAATCATGCAAAAATAATTTTCCACAAAAAATTTATAGCTTTTCTGACAAAATTTTAACTCAAAACAAAATTTTAAAACTCAATCCTAAGCCCTAAAAGAAAATTTTTATTTGCTTTTTTATTTTATATTTTTTATGATTTTTTAATTATTTAAAAAAAATAAAACAAAATTTATTCTGAATCTAAACATCCTAAATCAAAAAAATCTCAAAACTCTAACTTTAAAATTTTTTTATTTTTATTTTTTATCTTTTTATTTTTTATTTATTTTTTTAGTTATTTTTTATATTTTATTTTCTTAAAGGAAATTAAAAAAAAAGAATGCTAAAACACAAATAAGACTAATTATCAAAGAAGAAAAATGATTTTTTTTTTTTTTTATTTTTACTTTTTTATGAAACAAATCTCAACTTTAGATCTAATTGCTAAAAGAAAATCAAATTTAAAATAACCTAAACCTAAACCCTAATAACCAACCCTAAAAGAAAATTTGAAAAAACTAAAATTAAAAAAGAAGAAGAAAAGAAATCAAAAATTAAAACTAAACCCTAAACTCTTTTTTTTTATTATGGATTTATTTATATAAAAAAATAAATAAAACTTGAACTAAATTAAAGAAACAACTAAACCAAAAAAAGAAATTACGTAACTACACTATTGAATTAAAATCCAAACGAAATAAAACTTAAATCGATTTTTTTTTTTAAATTTTAATTCATTAAACCTACACTATCCAAAAAAAAACAAAACTATACGTGACTACCTCAAACAACCAAAGGAAATGAATGAAATCGATTTACCTGTTACGTATGCCCATACCTACGCCGTGTAACTTACAACAAATCCGAAAATCCGCCGCATTAGATCAGATGTTCGCAGATGGGTTGGATGATGCAGGTCCGCAGGTTGAAGGAAAGGCTGCGTGTTGGATGATTGCAGGCACAGGAGCTGGAGCAAGTTGAGTCTTCACGCGTGAACGATCAAAACTTCGGATTGTATTTTTGTTTGTGTGCAGGTTCCGATGCCGGACGGGAGTTTCAATGGCTTTGATCATTTGCTTGATACACAGGTCTGGGGTTTTATTCGCAGGTCGACAGAGAAGGGACGAAGCTGATCGCGAAATGTAGTGCGTTTATCTGTATGCTTGCAGGTTCGAAGGGATTGTCGAGGGTTCGAGAGTTTGCAGCTGCGACGGGTATGGAGTCGATGGTGCGTGCTGGTGGTGTGGAATGAACACTCAAGGATCGATTCACGCATTCAGAGAATAGCGTGAACCTTTTCTTTGTTTGCCTCCTCGATTCAAACGTTGATGGTATGGAATTTGCAGGTTATGAATGGCGGATAGCGTCCAGGCGGAATGTGCCAGTTGGAAATCAACCCAATCAGGAAAAATCGATTTTCATTCTCCTTTGAAAACCCTTATGCTACACCCGAAATCAGTGCATCGATGGATTTGTATTACTCTTTTGCAGATTCACGCGAAAAATTTGTCAGAGGAATACCACTATGACAGATTTCCCAGACAGAACGCTAAGTTTTTCCAGCGAGTATGGGTGCCCAGGATCTCTGATATCTCTCACAGAATGTGCTGTCCGAGTCAAGAAATAATCTCAATCTTCAACTATTATCCAGCTACTGCCTGAGCCTTCCTGCAAATAGTGAAAACCCCAGATCTAAAATATTTGATATTCGAAACCCTTAAAAATCTCATAAACCCTGCACCTGTAATCAGAAAACAATGAAGCAGGCAACCAAAATCTGGGAACAATAAGAAAAAAACCTAGCAATAAGCAAAAATTATTTACAGTTTTGGCCCCTTTAACAGCCAGATTTACGAATAAGCACAGTAAAAGATTAAAGAAATAATGATTTCAGATTTTCACTGTGAAGAACATCAGAAAATCTCTGCAAATTAAAAAATAAATCGAATGATAGACCCAGGATCAAATCCAACTGGGCTCAACAAAAATGCTCGTGGGAGTTGGCTGGTTCAGCCGAGAACTTCCCCGAACGCCCACAAAATTCCTTCAAAAAATATTTTCTGCACAGCTCAAAACAACCATCAGTAAAGAGGGCAGAATGCTGCTAGATCTCAGAAAGTAATGGAGATACCTGCCATTACTTCAGAAACCCTAACAGCACCCAAACCCTAGCAAGTGAGCAAGATACCTGTGCTCACAAATACTCAACAAAAAGCTATTATTAATGGCTGAAAATAACATATACAGAAAATTAAACGATCTCACAGCATTTCAAG
>APFE030849843.1:40826-64044 GCA_000404065.3 Pinus taeda
ATGATGGTACGGTTTCTTTGATCAGTCCATCCATCTGACATGATTGTACACCCTGTTCTCGCCCATGAGTTCTTGAACTCTTGCAAATACTCATTAATGGATTCAATTTCTTTCTGGAAACGAACCCCCCTTAGCTCATGCATAGTAGGCCTTTGAAACCTTTTCCAGCAGCATGTATGGCTTCAAACATAGGCTCATAATATTGTGAACGAGCATCATTAAAGGGATATCAGCATCATACCACCATCTAGCTATGTAATCACAAGCAGTCTCCCTCAATTCTTTCTTCCAATGGTCATCTAAAGTGGGCTGCATTTGAGGTTTAACAATTTCAGGACCATGTGCATCTGATGGAGAGGAGGCCGGAGTGAAATAACTTTTGATAGTCACATCACCCTTTTTCATTCTACCCTTTCCCTTATCTTGAATAGAAGCAAAAGTGGGAGGAACATATCGGAAAGGATTGGATGCATTGGTTTGAGGGATAGAGGAAGAACCCTCAAAATCATAATGGGGGTTGGCACCCATCATTTTTTGTATCTCCCTCTTCCTCCCAATTTCAGCCTGTAATTCTTTTTGCCTAGCCTTATCTTGTTTAAATTTCTCAATGCTGGCCAACATATTTTGCCTAATCTCCCCAATTTTTGGTGATTCACATGGGGTAATTTGGCCTCTAATCCCTGCCAAGTGTTGCTTCAGCCTATTAATGCCCCTTGGACCCTCCTTAATTTTCCTATGGCAAAATTTGCATTGCATTTGACTATCAACCATTTCAACATATGCCCATGCAGCATCTCTTGCTTTAGGTGCCATTTTTGGAATAGGAAATGAAAGCAAACAATTTGAAAATGAAAAAAAAACCTATATTCAATGTTCATTTATTTGACAAAAAACAGTCTCTAAGCTTTCTAGATATGCACCTCAAATTTACTAAGCAAAAACAGATTTATAGAGGTGAAAAAAACACCTCTAGGCACACACTGCCTCCTCAAGCTTGCTCCAAGAATCAGCTCCTCAATGCTGCTCCAAATGGCTGCCCAAGAAGCTCCTCACTCCAGCTACAATGCTTCTCCAAGACTCCTCACTGCTGCTCCAAAACAAGCTCAAGAACTGCTCACTAACTCTCAAAGAAGACTCTCACTCAAATGCATAAGATTGCTGTGAGAGAATGAGAGCTCTTGGGTGAGTTAAATAGGTTTTGGGAGGGGGATATGGACCCCAAAGATCTATTGGCATTATTACATTAATGTTTGGAGTCCAAACCAACCCTAAAACCAATTTGAAATCCACAAAAAACACTTAAAAATTTTCTGTTTGCGTCCGGAGTTACCCGCCCAGCTACCCGGCCGTTTTTATGCGGACCCGGCCGTTTCGGCCGAGTCAGCAATGACTCGGTCGAGTCATTGAGTGACTCGGCCGAGTCATTGCTGACTCGGCCGGCCGAACCGGGTTGAGCACCGTTTCAAGGCCCAGGCCAATGACCCGGACCAACTCGGCCGGGTTGGTGTTGACCCGGCTGGTTTTTAAAACACTGGGCGCAGCGGAAGTTTATGATGGCCTAGCTAAAGATCACTTCAATGGGAAGTCCGGATCTAAGGTTGGAAGGAAAGGCAGATGCCATTATGCGAAGGAGTGTCCCAGCTAAATATCACTTCAATGGGAAGTCCGGATCTAAGGTTGGAAGGAAAGGCAGATGCCGTTATGCGAAGGAGTGTCCCAATGGCAGGGACACATCACTTGATGATGATAACAATCATTCCAGAGACATCTTCAATGATCAGAGGAATGACAGTGCAGGTCATCAAGGAAATGGTCAACTCTGCAAGAAAGCAAGGAACCCCAAGTATGAAGAATCAAATGTTGTTTATGATAAGATAAAGAAGTGTTATCTTGTATTGGCCCTCTCCTTCAGATTCTTTTGGAATCTGGCTTATTGATTGTAGTGCTTCAAGGCACTCCATTGGATAGAAGGGTGCTCTCTCTCTAATTTGGTAGAGATGAAAACGTTTGTGGGATTATATTTGAAGTCGATGCCACCTATCCCAGAAAGGGTGTTATCCCTCAATTGAATGAGGGAACACGATTCATTTACAAAATCTCTTTTATGTACCTGATTGAAAGAAGAACTTGGTGTCCATTTTGGCAATGGAAGTCAAAGGTTTCAGGGTGGTATTCATCGATGGAAAGGTACGTGTTTGAAAATAAAATTTTCAAAGATGCTTTTACTCATGGGTTCAGGGTTGGCAATTTGTATCAAGTTGCAGGAAGTCCATTGGGGACCATGTCAGTTGACGCAACACCAGAGGTTTGTGAGTCAGATGATGACAGGGATGCTTGAATTCAAAAGGAGCATGAAGGTATATGTTTGAGATGTACCGAAGGAAAATCTTACAAGGGGACCATTCCCCTTATGTAGCAGGTCCACAGGTTTGGAACAAATCCGAGAAGGTTTGAGATTCATGATCGGGAATCTCATGTGTGCAGGTGGAAGAAAGTGTTGATTTGGGGTAGTATCGGATGTGCTCTAGCCACGAAATTTGGTGGAGAGGTTGGGGCGCATGAGATCTAACGGTTTGGGCAGATTCTAAACAGATCAGGTGATATTAAAATAATTAATATTTTTAATGGAGTCCCTAAGCCTAAACTTAGAGAAAATAACATATTAATGTGTATTAATATGAATCTGTGTTAGAATGGTCCAAAAGATAGATCTAATCTTAGCCGTTGATTAGGGACTTAATCTCAGCCGTTGATATGTCAACAGGAAAAGTATAAGAGGAGGCTTGAGGGTCACTTGGAGAATACACCAGAGTGATCAGTCATTCTATTCTCTAGAGCGGGGTTTGCTAAGAGAGATAGAATCAGTGATTAGAGAGCAGCTGAGGGGCATTGAGTACAGAGAGACAGAGAGGCAGAGATAGTGCCGGGAGAGAAGTAGAGCAGCCAGAGAGAGTGATGCAAGAGCAACCAGTGCTCACGCAGGGCCACGCAGAGGCAACTAAGTGTTGCGCAGAGCACCAAAGAGGCTAGCGTAGCTGACGCAGAGGGTCAGAGAGTTGATGCAGGGCCTCTTGGGGCTGACGCAGGCCAAGATACGCTGACCCAGGGCCAACGCTGGGCTAGGAGAGGCTGACACAGTCCAGATTGAGCAGACGCTGGGGTTTCTGGGGTACATTGTTGCTGAGTCGTTGTCGGAAGGATTATCTGGGGTTTCAGCCAGTAGATTTGTCAGAAGTTGAGAGGTATTACTGCGAAGGAAATTCTTTGTTGGGTAGGCCAGTTTCAACACCCAGATTGTACTCTGATATTGCTTAATAACAAAACCCTTAGATAGCTGCATCGGTTTTCCCACATTGGGTTTTTCCGAGGACATTAATCCCAAAATAATGGTGTCATATGGCGTGTTTGTTTCTGTTTCTTTTAGCTGCTGATCTGTAATATGCTGAGCATGCACTAGTGTTTATTTTTAGTATTTATGTTGTAAATAACTTGTTAAGGAAAATAACAAGTAGGTAGAAATAAATAAGATAAAGTGCATGGAGGGTTTCTAACTAAGTAAACTTAGAAACTTCAACAGAAAGCCCTCTATGGCTTGAAACAAATTACCTCGGGTTTGATATGAGAGGATTGATAGCTGTTAGATGAAGCTGAAGAATGAAGCCAATCCAAACCATTGTTTGAAGGTTGTGGATGATGGACCTCTGATACCAACACCTTCTGAGAACGACCTATTTCTGACAGATGCAGACCCTCTCACTTACAGAAGTAAGAGGGAGTTGGATTCCGGATGTGGAATGGTAAATTGCAGGGTCGTGACCACCTCGAGGATCTTAACTTTTAGAAGTTATATGGTGGTGATGCTAGACCAAATTTGGGAAATGCTTCTGAGTTTCATAAACTCATTTGCATTGATGTTCTTGGTGAACTTCCGTTCGGATTTATGTTTTGCAGTTAGCATGGTGAGCTAATATTTGTTTGAGCCTCACTGGATTGGTGCCAAGAATTTTCTAAGATATATTCGGGGCACAATCTCTCATGGATTGAGATACACTGCCGGAAATATGAAGCTGCATAATTATTCGAATGTTGACTGGGTAGGCAGTGTGGAGGATCACTAGAGCACTTCTCAGTGCTAGTTCTTTTTGGGTTATGCTTCAATATCATGGATGGGCAGGAAGCAAAGGTCGATTGCTATAAGCACCGCCAAGACCGAATACATAGCCACGAGTATGATCTCGTATTAAGCTGCCTGATTGTGGAAGCTCTTCAATGAGCTGTTTGTACACATGATGAATACCACCATATCCTCTGTGACAACCAGGGGGGATTCAATTGTTGAGGAATCCTGTATTCGATGATTGTTTCAGCAGATAGACATCAGATACTACCTTATCTGGGTAAGTCGATGAGTGAGGAGGCTCCATCGCATTGAGACTGATGTACAGGTCGCAGACATTTTGTCAAAGCCCCGGGGAAGGTCAAATTTGTGACTTTCTTGAATGACGTGGAGTCTTTGAGAGACCTTCTTGTAAGGGTCCTGCGTGTTGCATGCATTGAGCTCTGGGAGTTCTAGGGGGCTTGTGGTACTTACTGGAGCAACACACGACCATAGGGCGACTCACCCTCCCCTAATGATGCGCTGTGTACAGGGTGAATGGCTTAGTCTTCCCCTGTGATACCCCGAGGCGATTTTGGGACAGGATGATTAGTTCTCCTGTTGAGGCATCCTACCCATGCAGTCTAGGACTCATGGGAAGTACCTCTCATTTGATCATTGAGTAGGGAAATGGGGTTAGGGACCATATTAGTACTATTGATGGATGCATCGTTGTATCTACCATACTCCCTATGCTAGGACGACCTCCATTGATCTGGGATCAGTATGAGTGGTTTGAGACACTCTTGTGATATTGATCTGGGATCAGTAAAACTAACTTCGGGTCAGTAAGAGTGATATGACACACTCTCTTCATATGGAACTGACTTCGGGTCAGTAGAGAATGGTATGAGACATTCTCGATCAATTCTTCTTCTTCATGGTTCAGCAGAGCAGAGCATAGCTCAACAGAGTAGAGTAGAGCAGTGCAGGGCACTGATGGTAGAGATAGTACAACCAGACATATGGATCAACAGATGGAGTTCTCCCTAGTTGAGAGGGAGTGTTAATTGGCAACTAGGGCCAAAATCCATGTGGGTCATCTTATTAATGGCAGCTGATATTTTTCTTGGATCCCTCTCATCGAGAGGTGTAGGATTGATCTAAAGATCATCCGATTCCGATAAGTATTCATTGAGATATGAATTTATTTGTGTTATGGGACAATTCGTCAAGGTCGGCTAGCAACCAAATAAACCCCCCATGTGCTTAACGTTTTAGGATAAATAGAGGTGCCTTGAAAGTCATTTGGACACACTCACTTGGGATCTCTTCCTCTCTACTTGTCTTTGGGTTTTAGTGGGAGGAGAGATCCTAAGGGATAACGTTTCCCTAATGGAGAAAGGTTCTATGCTATCTAGAGGGAGTGCCCTCGGCACTACGATGCCCTAATGAAGAAGCCCTAATCAGCCTTAATGCAGTCATGGAGGAGACTACTTTAGCACAGCAAGGAGAAGTCCTAACTGTCCTCAACGCTGGTCTACAAGAGACCTAAGCTGCTGCCCTAAAGAAGAGACCTAGCCCTAGCCACAGATCTAAATGGAGCCACAAACAAGTCCTAATGCAGCCATGGTAGAAGCCTAAGTACCCTACGTGGAGGAGAAAGGGTCCACCTACAGCAGCTCTAATCCCTAGCTGCAGCAAGAAAGGGAGATTCTAAGACAATGTGAGTGAGGCTGAGTTCATAGGCCGAGGTGAAGGCCGAGAGGCTGTCATGGATGCCGCAGGCTGTCTAGAAGGCTAAAGGCATAGTTTTATGGGGCCATAACCCTTGGAAAGGGCTTGTCTTTTGCAATTTATATTTATGTTCTATCTGTAGTTTACTTTAATGCTGATGTGATTGCTATTCTGGAAAAGATATTGAGTTAACTGTGAAAATTGAAATAAATTGCTCTAGTAGTCTCTGAGGATTGGGAGATATTTATGCAGAGCATACTGGGCAGGACGAGTCTTCCGGATTGGGAAGAAATTTGGGCGGCTCTTCGTCAAGAAGAGATCAGACGGCTGACCAAGGCGGGGAGTAGCAACAAAGGGGTTAGGATTAAGAAGGAAGAGCAAGAGGATGCGGCTCTAGCATCTGTGCGAAAGCAGGAGAAGAGGAAGAAGAAGGACCTCTCCAAGGTCAAGTGCTTCCATTGTGGGGAGCTAGGTCACTATGCAAACCAGTGTCCGAGGAAGAATAGTAAGGGAGAGGCTTCTGACTCGAAGGTAGTGCCATTGAAGGCGGAGAAAGAAGTTGAGGAGGATGACGGTTGTGCCATGAGTGCTCATGTGCCACTTGAGAAGAAGTGGGGAGACATCGCGCTGTAGTCAGGAAGATTACAGGGGATGAGGGGCAGGATCCTTGAGGTACCCAACCTCTTGGATTATATCTTGCTACGGGAGCCCTGAAGAGGAGTAGCAAGACTGGCGGTTGTAGGTAGAGACAGATGCATATGAAGCTACAGAGAGTGTTACAGTGCAGGAGTCCCTGGGTCGTGCAAGGCTAGTAGGTTGCAACAATGCGAGAGGCACAAGGGTGTTGTACCAGTGCAGGATGGCATAGAGAGGTGTGCAACGGTGCAAGATGCAGGGAGTTGTTGCAGCAATGTAGAGGTCAGTAGAAGGAGCACTTGTGAGCGGCAAAGGGAGCTTCAACATTGGGAGTGTTTCTAGCCTAACAGGGATGTCAGAAGTTGGGTGGATTAGTTACTTACCTCTTAATAACTGAGTTGCAATGTAGTAGCACAATGCAGTGTGATGAGAGGGGGATGCAGTGTTGGGAGTATAGACCAACAACAACACGGATGTAGAGGGAGCTGCTGTAAAGATGCAGCATTGGCAGTGGTAGGGCCATGGGCAGTAGTGCAGAGGATGTTGGGTAGGTAGGCCTAACATCAGCACAGGTACTGGTGCCAGATAATCAAAGTGATGCTCAGTGAGGAGTATTACTAGAGCACAGTCCTCGCTAAGAGGGAGTGTTGATTTGGGGTAGCATCGGATGTGCTCTAGCCATGAAAATTGGTGGAGAGGCTAAAGCACATGAGATCTCCAAGACCCAGAAATGGTTTGGATAGATGTACGTTTGGGAGATATTAAAATAATTAATATTTTTAAGTTCCTAAGTCTAAACTTAGGAAAAAAAAAATATTAATGGGTATTAAGATTAAACTGGGTTAGAAGGTTCCAAAAGTCATGGATCAAGCCAAATCTAATCTTAGCCATTGATTAGAGATTTAATCTTGGCCGTTGAAGGACCAATAGGAAAAGTATAAGAGGAGGCTTGAGGGTCAGTTGGAGAACACGCCAGAGTGATCAGTCATTCATTTTGCTAGAGCAGGGTTGCTAAGCAAAGTTGAATCAGTGATCAACAACGAGGGGCAGTGAGCACAGAAGCAGAGAGAGCAAGAGAAGTAGCCATTCCAGGCTACGCAGAGCTCAGCAGAGACATCGCAGAGGCCAGAGGGACTGCGTCATCCATGCAGAGGCTGCTGGAGTGACGCGGAGGGTCCTAGAGGCTGCGCAGTGCTTTAGAGGGCTGACGGAGAGGGTCCTGGGGATGACACAAGTCAGAGAGAGGCTGATGCAGAGGCCAGAAGGGCCAATGCTGAGCTTTAGTTGTGCCATAGATGGTTTCGTGGGACAGGTTTTTTGAACACTTGTTTTCGGATATAGAGGTGTTGCTACCGTATATCTTTCTCTGTCGGGTGAGCTGGTTAGGCACCCAATTGTACTCAGAAAGACTGCATAATAATATAACCCTCTGAATAGCTGCACCGATTTTCCTGCATTGGGTTTTTCCGGGGACATTTGTCCAAAAATAACGGTGTCACTTGTGTGCTTGTTTTCTTTCAGTTGATGATCTGTAGATGTTGTGACTGTATTGTGTTTATTTCATTATTTAAATGTTTTAAATAACTTGTTTAGAATTTACAAGTAGAAGAAACAAACCAACAGAATACAGATTAATTTTCTAACGGATAGACTTGGAAAATTCAACAAGTAGTCCTACGATGAGATGCAAGGTGAATGAGTGCTTTCTTACGGCGAGACTGTTAATTTTTTAAATATGTCAGTTATGATTTATCTTAAACAATAAGTTACTTAGCAATGGAAAAAGAGACAATCTCAATCACAAGAGTATGTGTTTAATTTAACAAGTGCCAACAAGATACAAGAGATATCAATGATACAATTTTCCCGAATGCTAATCAACAAGATATACGCTCTAGGGAAGATCACTAATGTGCCAAAGATCCACAATAGATATCCATTTTAGATATGAACCATAGACAATTTAGAGCACTTATCCACTTAGAACAACTATCACAATGAGATTACCAATGCTCTTAAGATAATTATCAACTCAACAAGATAATGCCAATATTGTGATTGATCTCTTTAATACCCACACTTATTCAAGAGGTGTATGATTGGATTATCAAGTCCTCAATATAAGGAACACTTAGATAGTCAATGTCAATGCGTAACCAATAACTCAGATTCTTAGATTTGCTAATGTGAAAGCACCAAAATTTGTCAGTATGCTCAAGTCAAACAATGATTATCTTAGTTAACACCAATTTGAGCAATAGAAACCACTCAACAAGAGATAAGAGTAATGTGCTTATATGAGTGAACCTTAATGCAAATTTAGGATCATGGAACTTCACAAGACAACAAGTGTTAGGGATCATCTTTCCAATTCCTTTAGCAATCTAATTGATAATGCCAACCATTCTCTTTTCGACATGTTAGAACATGGTTCAAAGTAAGTAATCCTTGTATGCTTTATACTCATTGTTTGTAACAGCAGTTAAGAAACATGCCTAATTGATATCAAATATTTGCAGCTTACTTATTGAGAGCACTTTGGAATGCAACACATGGAATGCCTAAGAATAAGAATGCAGGTGAGGGAATGATGCAACAAATTAGACACCAAATTACTATGCCAACGAAATGTAAATCATTTGCAACAGAGGCCAAGAAATAAATGCCTTTTGTGATACCACTGTTCAGCAAGATCAGCCTTCTGCAAAAACCATGTCAGTCCTCTAATAAACAAGATGAGCCATCCAAGTAGGCAACAAAAAATGGTTAAAACACTTAAAATTAATGCGTGATTATTCTGTGTTGTCACTGTCAAAATCAGTTCAGACTGCTGTAGCTTAAGATCAGTCCATGTATTGAGCGATAGTCATGTGAAATTAATCAACAAATTTGCAAAATGAAAGCCAAATTATTATGTGCTGATTTAGTGTTGACTTCCGACTACCTAGTGCTTTAGGCTTTAGTTATTGTTGTTTTATGATGTAATTAATCACTGTATGCAACACTTCAGGCCTAATGTAATTCGACTGTATGCAGTAAGTCACAATGGGTTGGTCCTGGAAGTAGTTTTTCCACAGATCAGATCAGTTTAAGTCCCCCACACACCACTGCTTTACCTTTAAGTTGATAAAATCATCTTTCCAAAGAATAGCACCAACTCTGCAATTGAAAATATGTTAGCCCCAGATTAACAAATTATGAAGCATGCCTTGAAAATACTCATGGCTAGGGCAAGGAAGGCCTCTGGGCCTTATTGATACCCTTCAGAAAATTGATATGTCAAGGCAGGACTCTAAGGACAAAATACTGGCCACTAATTAGTGAGAAAATTGCCCAAAAGCTGAAGTGATACCCTGCCAAAAATATTAGTCCTGAAACAATTGATGTATGAGCAGACTCTTAATATCAAATGGCTAGGCTAAATAAGGCTTCTGTATCCTGTGTTAATTTTGCAACAACAATACAAGCCTTTGGCAACTTTGCCGTAGTAGTAAGCCCTAAAAAAAAATTTGCAGGCTAATAATGATACAAGGTTGATGCCAAGCCTTGATATAAGATAACAATTCCTCCCATCAGTGAAAGCTATCTTTTCAAACAAAACTCGTTGCATACAAGGAGCAAAACCCTTGTCAATGATGAGATCAGATGCAACCACTTTTCAAGGCTGAGATCTAGCTGCGGCCCTCAAAATTTGTCAGCAACTCAAAGCCAAAATTAATGAGACAAATCTCCTGGAATTATTTTAAAAATTTTATGGAATAAAATTCCTAACAATACTTTGGGTTTGTAATGAAATTCAACCCTTTAGGGCTTATGACCTCTCTAAAAAGGTAATGCATTTGGGAAAAAAGGCCTGAAAGTGAAAGATCCTAGCCTTGAGATGCTAGATCAGGGGTCAAACCCTTTGCGGCCTTGACAAAATCTGCTAAACGGCTTTTAAAGGATGCAATGCTGTGGCAACCCTAGCCGTCTAGGGTTTATGAGGACCAGTCCTTCCAATATTTCGATTGCCTTTGATTTTCATGGTGATGTATGCCTGCAAAATTTAAATAAATAGAAGCCCAAATACCCAATATACAAAAAAATTCAAATAAACCCCAAAACCCTAGATCAAAAATTTTAGAATAACCCCAAAACCCCAAAGCTGCAAAAAAACAAGGGTTAGAAAAAAAAATAAAATTTACAAAAACTACTTTACAAAAATAATTTACAAATTATATACAAATATACAAGGTTTACAAATAAGAAATTTGTCTAGAAATCTGAGTCAACATTACAAGTCAAAACACCAGTCAAATCTGGTCAAACTATTGCAAGTCAACGTTGGTGAAACTAGTCAAAAGAGTCAACTTTGATCAAACTTCTGCCCTGCGGTCAAACCCTATGGTCTACGCTGGTTAAACAGTCCGCTGTTAAATTCAGTCAAATCCTCCACATGTGTAGTTGTACGGACTGCGGTCAAACCATGTCAAATCCTCTACACCTGCGACTGCAATGTGCTTATCAAGCTAAGTCAACTCTCATACATGTGGCCTCCAATAGAGAGATAGAAAGATGAAGAAAAGATGATGATGGACAAATTTCTCCTCCACCAGAAAAGATTGAATGCGCTTTCTTTGTTGATGATTTGTCTCCTCACATGCTTGTCTATTTATATAGAGCTCTAATGTTGAGTGTTGACCCATAAAGGCACCTCATCACAAGAAACCCCTTCATTTATGAGTTTACATTACAACTCAACGTTAGACTATAATTGTTTATTCAACTAGTGGGTAAAAACCCCATTAGATAAACAAATCAAACTTACTTTATAAAAAATAGATCACCCCATCCTGGAGCAAGCAATGTGAGTACCATGGGCCATTCACCCCTAGCCAAATCAGCATGGCCCCATGGGAGAAAGACTGCCCTGGGCCATTCACCCCTAGCCAAATCAACAGTGCCCCATGGAAGAAACACTGCCCCAGGCTATTTACCCTAGCCAAATCAGCATGGCCCCATGGGTGAATATATCATTCTCCCCCAGTCAAATCAACACGACCCCATGGGAGAATCTCTGCCGGATGATGCAAAAAACATCAACAGTTTGGGTGATAATAGGGCTAATCGAAATTCCCGTATGTAATGGTGTTGATTCTAAGAATCTTGATATACAAGTTCATATCCGTATGCTCCTAGAGCTCAAATAGAATGCAAACATGTTTAGTTGATAATGGTTATGCTTGTACGAAGTTCTCTAGTACTAGGAATCAGCCCTTAACAAGATGCATATTTCCAAGTTGTCTCTTGAATCTTCAAGGTGTTTATTTGAACGATGACCTATAATTTTTCATGTTGCTTCTTATTGCTTGAGTTGGCCTTTAAAAAAATTACAAAAACTATTGTAATCTATATATGTTAACATAGATTCTCACTTTGAAGCTTCTTATTTTTAATGTTTTATTCTCTTCTTATGGGAAGTTAGGAGAGAACTTGTCTTTGGCAAGCTAAGCATTCTTGAATTGACCTTCAGTTTATTCATATGAGAACTTTTTATTAGAATTTTTAACCTATTGTTATCTCCTTGTGTTGTATTGAAGTCTGTGGTTCTTTAGGTAGATACTTGGCCATTGTTGTGACATTAGTGTCCCATCTAGTTTTCAGTATGTATTAATAAAAAGAATGTGGCAATGATATTAAAATTTTACAATGTAGTATTTGTCCATGAGGTAAGAACATCACATGTTGGTTTATCTCTGATTTTGATAAACTTTGGTTAGACAATGATTATTCAAGTGTCTGTTACAATGTTGTTGGTTGTCTTAATTGTTTGAATTGTATGGAAGAACAAAAATGCTCCATGAGTCTTATCTACTATCCTTTAAATCGTCAACTTTAGTTCTACCTTTATTTTACCATATCACATTGCACAGTTCGGGTCGATATACATTTTTCTTGACAAATCCTTTCATCAATTTTGCCAGTGTATTCTAATTGTAGTCATGTATAAATGATATGATTTTGACATATTATTTGACCTCTGTATACACTTATATGTGGAATTTTACAAATCTAAAACATAGCCTATCATAGTATTTTTGTAATAGCATTTTTAGTAAAAAATATATTCAATAATCGAAATGGCATTCTCAATTGAAATCTTTGTATTGTATTATTTAAGTAGTTACTCATTTGTACTTGGTTAATTGGTATATAGGTGGAATCACTGAGGAGAAAAAGAAAGAAAAGCGCAAAGCATTGGCCAAGTGGTTGAAGGAAGGACTCTTGAAATTAGGACCAACATTCATCAAAATTGGGCAACAATTTTCCACTAGGGTGGACATTCTTGCACAAGAATATGTTGACCAATTGGCAGAGCTTCAGGTTAGAGTTACAAATGTTAGATACCAAAGATTGTATGACTATAAACTTTGTGACGTTTGTTTCTTTTAATCAATTTTCAGCTTTTTTCCTTCATTTCTAAAAGTCATGTGTATGAGGTTTTATACTTACCTAATCTTGTCATACATACTCACTTTTTCCTAGGTTGCTAATCTAGAGCAGCATAAGGGAACACAATGTGTATAGATAATACAATTGCCAAAATTGTTTATAAATCTAGGATAGAAAACATGTACATAGAACACACTCATATAAATCTAGAATAGAAAACATGTACATATAATAGAATAAAATCTCATGATATTTTATCATTGATGCATGTTGTTCACAAATGGCTAGGGCACTGTTCCAACATTTGACATAGAAGAATTTGTGAACATGCATAGGAACTAATGGACTAATAGTAGTGACAGTTAGGTGAAGGTTCTACACCTAACTTCCTAACCATTTGCCACATCATTAAGCATGGCTTGGGATATGTAATGTTCAAAGAGATGCTAGTGGAGAATTGAGGAGAGGGATGCATTCGTTGTAAATTTTTTTATAGTGTTCTATGCTTGTTATAATCACTTAAAACAATTTTCTTCAATTCCAATCACCCGTGTAATAGATAAGCAATTATAGATAGAACAATGAACAATAAATGTGTTGAAGGAAATGTAACTAGGTTCGGTCTTCATAAATGTACTTTTGATATTTGTATTTAATCAAGAAAAGAATTATTATTTTTATAATATATGTCAATGAGTTTCTTGCTCATTGAAATAGGTCTAGCACTATTTAAAGTGCTATAGGTGAGTCAAATAGTCAAAAGAAAAGGTTGAAGACCTTAAGGGCATGATACACCTTGTATGAATATGTATTAGGGTCATAAGAAGTCGTCCAAGCAAAGTCACAAGTCTCCTCCAAGCAATGGCACCATCAAGAAGCTCATGCAAGCATACAACTCGACCAAAGGATTATCCGAAGTCCACTCTACAGTCAGCCTATAAGCAGTCAACCAAGTCGGCCTAAATGGAGGGAGATTCCTCTATATATAGAGGCTGTCCACTCCTCTACAACGCATGGATCCAATCTCTGAAATTAGCGAAGAGACAAGACAAGAAAGGAAGGAAAAGGGAAGTCTATAGGGTCTCCAAGGACAGCGAGGAAGAAGGGTACAGAACCGAAGTCAAGAAGATCATTTCTAGGACAGCTACAACCACACGTCTGAGGTTAAGGAAGGCTGCCTGCGGTTATGACAGCAGTCACTATCAGCTCACCATATCTCCTTGTTTAGGGCTTAATCCAAGCCTACAAGACCACTCTCTCAAGCGAAGAATCAAGGAGGAAAAGCGAAGTTAAAAGGGCTGTTCTAAGGTCCATTACAATCACACGTGCAAGGGAAAAGGAGGCTGCCTCCGCTTCCATAACAACCCTCCCATTATAGTCATCCAAGTTAGTTGATTGGTGAAAAGAAGAAAGGAACCATCATATGAAAAGGGTCTCATCAAATGTCTCTTCTCTAGAACAAGTGCAACAAGGTTTACTAACAAGTTGAAAGAAGAACAAAGTGTCGGAAGAAGGAGGACGAAGTACCGGGAAACGAAGTGCCGGAAGAAATGCCGAAGTATAGGGTGCAGAAAAGGAGGGAAGACTTGACTTGTGCTTGGAGGATCCTCTTGTCAGGGGTCTAGGGTTTGGCATTGATCAATAGAAGCTTCTATAAGAGAAATTCACTAAGGGGTTTTCCTCTCAAGAGAAGAGAGGTTTTGGCCCTGGCAAAGAGCCAACATTTGGTGTTCTTGTTTTTATGTTTTGATAGCAGTTTGATGAAGTACACACATATGCACTAATAAGAAGAAGAAGAAGAATAAGCTAACAAGAAAAGTAAAAAGTCTCCACAAATTGTTATCAAGTAACGAAGAATCACACTACACTACTTTGCCTTAGATTTTTCAACATGGTATCACAGCTAAGGTGACACATCAAGGAAAGGGCAACTCAAGAACACTCATCAAGGAGAAGCATCTACAAAGTTGAAGCATCAAGCCTAGTAGTCTCAATCACTTCAAGAAAAAGAGGGTCTACAATCCATCATTCATCAAGGAGGTCTACAAAGCTAGAAGAAGAGCCTTACATAAAGGCACCTACAAAGAAGAATAGATTGAAGCAGGACCTACATCAACCTACAAGTCTTCAAGCAAATCTCATCACCAAGCAAGTCCACTTGGAGAAGGCAACCAGAAGAACATCAAGATCCAGGGAAAACAAGCCATCAAGCCTTCAAGGAGGAAGCAAATCCATTACATCTCAAAATCTATCAAGTAAGTACATGTCCCCTTTTGAATATATATCAA
Organism: Pinus taeda; assembly: GCA_000404065.3. Classification (NCBI taxonomy): domain Eukaryota; kingdom Viridiplantae; phylum Streptophyta; class Pinopsida; order Pinales; family Pinaceae; genus Pinus; species Pinus taeda. Next base: position 56,016 of record APFE030849843.1, read on the forward strand.
TGTCTTTTTGCAAGGAAAGCAATAAATTGGTAGGTACCAATAACTTTCTTGCATGGAAGAAGAGGACTGGTCTACTACTCAAGGAGAATGAACTCCTAGAGCATGTCAAAGGGAATATCACTATCCCTGCTAAGGAACAAACTCAAGCCTTAGCCAAGTACTATAAGGATGAGACAAGAGCTCAAAGGATTCTGATAGAATCAATCAAAGAATCTCTTATTCCTTATGTCTTCAAGTTTGAGACATCGAAAGAAATTTATGATAAGCTAGTAGAGCTATTCTCAGTATCTACAACCGGAGAAGTAATATCTCTAAGGAATGAATTATACAAGATTAAGATAACAAAGGAAGGAATAACTCCCTACTTCACGAAAATCTCTGAAATGAGAGATCAACTTCAAGAGCTTGGGGAAGTTATGTTTGATAGAGAGATGACAACTGTAGTACTCAATGCTCTACTTGAGGATTGGGGCAACTTCACATCAAGCATATATGCCAAGAAGGAAGCAACCACTGGTAGTGAAATGTGGTCTCGATGCAGAACAGAGGAAACCAGACTTAAGGCAAAGGAAGATGTGGGATCAAAGGAGCAAGCATTTGCTACCATGGCTGAGAGAAAGGGTAAATTTGGCAAGTTTGGTCCACGAAGAACAAACAACAAAGACATGTCCAAAATCCAATGTTTTGGATGCCAAGAATATGGACATTACAAAAGGAATTGTACTAAGCTTAAGAAGGACAACAACAACAAAAGGAAGAGGATAGAAGCTCACATAACTCAAGAGATGAAAGAAGAAGGAAAGAAGCAAAAGAAGGAAGATCCTTCAGATCTCTACTATGACTAGGCTAAACTCTCTGCTTCTAGACTTCTTTCAAAGATTTGAGTAGGATAGGAGCATGTAGGAATAAATTAAAATTGCATGGCTGGGAACATCCTCTAGAATCTAACAGTATGATGTACATAGAGTTCTAAATACTCATGGAGATGTAGCATTTACGATAATACAAAAAAATGCATCAGTAGAAATATCTTCTAGAATATAGGAGCATGGCAGATATAGCTCAAGACATTCATGTAGAAGAAGCATACCTAGAATAAGACCTCATCCACGATGAAAGAAAAATTGATCATGATTAAGAATCTTAGAAGATCTCCATCATCAAAAAGAAAGGAAACACTTGCAAAGCAAGGATCTTTAAGATCCTATGATGGAATCTTCAAAAGAAGGTTCATGGACCAAAACAGATGTCTCATTGGGAATCCCATTCATGGGATTCAAGAAAAGGATGATATGCAGGCAAGGTAAGATGAAGCAAGAAGGGCCACACCAAAGGATGATCAAAGGAGAATCAAGATGAGGTATGTATGCATCAAAGTTTAGTCATGTTATCATTTGTATATTATTGAGTCATGGGAATAGTTCTATAACATGATCAAGTATGAAAGAATCTCTTAAACCAAGGATAAAGAATCTCTTTCACCAAGGACATGCTTGAAGGCATGTACTACAATCCTATGAAGGTCAATAAAAGAATATGCTCACATAAGGAGTATAATATTGCTGACTAAGAAGCAAGAAGAAATGTTGACAAGTCCAGGAAGCAAGTGATGAAGGAATGCTCTCACAAGAAGCATTAGATGGTTGACCTATCTATCTGATAAGAAGCAAATGAAGAAAGAGATCAAGCATGTGGAAGAACACCATGATCAATGAGAATCACTATCTAACAAGATACTTTGAAGATATCTCCCAAAAGAAAGCAATACAACTTTGATAAAGGAAGAAAGAACCCTTGACACCTATGAAGGCCTTGGAGATATAAAAGGTGCAAATAACTGATTCTACTCTACAAAGATGTCATGATGAAGAAGCCATCCAACAAAAGAAAAAGCAATGTTGAAGCAATATTAGGATGAGGTCATGATGGGTTACTAGGTCAAAGAATGCAAACATGAAAGTACAACAAAGCGTCCATGAGAAGAATATTTTGAAGCATGGACAAGATGACAAAAGAGTAGCCAAGATGACAAGAAAACCTGATGAATGACAAGAAAGCCACTTTCCACGAAGGAAGCATGACATGACAAACCAGGGAGGAAAGTGCTCGATGGATGGTGCCCTACCTAGAAGAAGTTCGAACAAATACTTCAAGACATCAAAGAAAGGAAGGAGATCAAGCAGGTAAAGGACCCCTGAAGAAGAAGTTGTTGATGAATGAAAGAGTCCCTAGTTAAGAGGGAGCTCTAACAAATCCCTGATCAAGAGGGAGTTTTGTATCACCCCTGATTACAAAGGAGTGACAATTGTGTTTTCCATTACATGGGTCATGCACTAGACCAGGACTAATACCCGTAAGTCTAGATGAAGGCCATGAAGGGAAATGTAGACACAAGATAGACACAACATTCTTGTCTTCACTTGGGAAGAAAGAATGAGAGGATTAGGTAATCATTTGGCATCCGATACTCTTTGAGGATGTGTAGGGCTTCCAAGACAAGAGTAGGCAAGAGGACCGATATTATTTGAGCGTTGGGAACCCAAGATAAGAATAGTCCTAGAAGCTCATACTCGGAGAACACTCGGGTGGGTATGCCCTAAACACAGTCCTAGATGATGCCCTAGCAACTCTACACATGACCTAGATCTAGGACGCAGTCAGACCTAATACAATACTTTGTCAAGGAAGATGCAGTCATATTATGAAGACGACCCTAATCCTCTACGCTGTCAAGGAAGACAACCCTCATCTACTACGCTGTCCCAAGGGTGACCCTAACTGCGGTTATGGAGATGCCCTAAATACGCAGCCATGGAAATGAAGGCAGAAACCCTAGCCGCAGGTCTAAGGAAGAGAGATGCCCTAATCTTAGTTGTTACGCTGCTTAATGGAGTTGGTACCTAAACGCTGTCTTAGAAGAGAAGTTCTACACAAGCAATGCCCTCGTTGTCATGGTGCTCTCACACTTAAACGCTGAGGTAAAGAAGCCACCTCCAACTATCCTTAACGCTGTTCTCTAACTGCTGTTTTGATTGTCATAGATTGTTGTCTTAATGGAAGCCTATTACTGTCACCTAAACACTGGGAGGAGAAGACATTGGCATCGCTATGTGCTAGGCCGCAGGCCATAGCATTATAGCTAGCCACCTTGAATATGACAGTTGGACATATAATACAGCATAGTGCACAATGGAACAACAATGTGACGACAATGGGACATGGTGCAGCAGATGGTACAACAATGGGACAACAATGGTCAATGGCGTATAGTGCACAATGGTACAACAATGGTATAATGGTACAACAATGGAACATAGTGCAGCATATGGTACAACAATGGGACATCAATGGTCAATGGCATATAGTGCACAATGGGACAACAATGGTACAATGGTACAACAATGTGACAGCAATGGAACATGGTGCAACATATGGTACAACAATGGGACAACAATCGTCAATGGCATATAGTGCACAATGGGACAACAATTGTACAATGGTACAACAATGTGACAACAATGCAACATGGTGCAGCATACAGTACAACAATGGGACAACAATGGTCAATGGCATATAGTGCATAATGGGACAACGATGGTACAATGGTACAACAATGTGACAATGATGGAACATGGTGCAACATATGGTACAACAATGGTCAATGGCATATAGTGCACAATGGGACAACAATTGTACAATGGTACAACAATGTGACAACAATGGAGCATGGTGGAACCATGATGCATGGACAACAAGACAACAAGGCTACCATATGCCCAGAACAACAGTGTTTTGGGCATGACTGTTAGGTACAACAGTACAACTAGGACAACTAGGCAATGGTACATACATATTTGGAGCAGCGTAAGTATGTTATGTTGCTAACAACAATGTTGGGTTGCTGTAGGGACAACAACAATGTTGGGTTGCTGTAAGTATATTGAGATAACAAGCTGTGATGGGACAACAGTACTAGCAGCAATGATATTGTGCCACAATGTTCAATGGGACAAGAACATGATGAGACAGAGCAATGATGGGATTGCCATGTCATTGTGCAACAATGTTACAATGGGACAACAAGCATGGGCAACATGGTTCAACCATGGCACATGGGACAACAGTGCAGCATTAGGTGCAACAGTCATGAGGTCCAACATTGTGATGATGGGTGCAACATGGTGCAGCACGGTGAGGTGCAGCATGATGATGAGATGCAACACGATGATAGGTGAAGGAGTCACCTTGGAGAATCAGTTGAAGCAACATGTCTTCAACTGATTTCATGTATCATCTTCTTAGAGATGATCTATGCTCTTATCTAGATAAGTCAAAGTGTTGACTTCTGTTGTAAATGTACTCTCTCTCTCTCTCTCTTTGTTGAACTATTGAAGAACATATAAGAAGAATTGACCAAAGGTTTCCCCACATTGGGGTTTGTCCCTGTCTATCGCCACATCTTGTGTCCTCTTGTCTTGGCTTGTCTTCTGCGATTTATGTTTATGTTCTATCTGCAGTTTACTTTAATGCTCATGTAATTGCTAATTTGGAAAGGATATTGAGCTAACTGTGAAAATTGAAATAATTTGCTCTAAGCATAGAACATACCTAAAATTAATAGTTTGCAACACTAATTTAAATCAATGTAGATTCAAGAATGATGAATGATGAATTTAAATCAATGTATACAATATTTCTCTCTCATTGAAACATTTTGTGATGTGTGAATCATTGTATTTCATTATTGAATTTGAATTAGAATTCGATAACATTGGTTCATTGTTGATTGTTCATTTTCAGTTTAACTTTTGAGTCTCGACTCTAGGTACTAATGACCTTATATCGGGTCTTTGACTCATCACTTTTTACTAGTATTTTTGAGTTTGAGTAATTTCAGTTTACTACACTCTTCAGTATCTACTAGTTTCCTTAGTATGAATAAGATTCCAGAATGATGAATGAGTAATTTAAATTTGTAGGTTCTAGAATGATAAATTTAAAATCAATGTATATAATATTTTACTATTTCTATTTCCTTGAATTATTTAAGATGTTTGAAACAATGTATTTCATTATTGAAATTGAATTTGAATTTTGTATATATATATATATATATATGATGAGTGAGTAATTTAAATCAATGTAGATTCTAGAATGAAGAATGATGAATGATGAATTTAAATCAATGTAGATTCTAGAATGAAGAATGATGAATGATGAATTTAAATCAATGTATACAATATTTCTATTTCATTGAATCATTTGTGATGTATGAATCATTGTATCTTATTATTGAATTTGAATTTGAATTCGAAATATATATATATATATATATATACACGCTGATGCCTCCCCCCCTGAATTTCCCTAAAGTTTGGGGATGTTTCCACACATTCCCCCTGTGCATCTCCCTGTTCCCATGCCCCCCTATCCAAGAAACTTGGTGGAACAGTGAAAAAAATAGAAGTTTTTTTCTTTTTTTCTTTGTTTTTTTGTTTTTTGTTCGCGTCTTTTACATAGTGCCATATTAATGATTGGTGTATTTTAAACTCTGATGTACCTGATTTCTGGGAGGTCTTTCTGATCGTGGTATATTAATGATTGTTCTATTTCGAACTCTGATGTCCCAGATTTCTGGGAGATCAAGAACAACTCTCAATATTCTCCTATTACAATTTGTGCAATTCAAAAATATTGTGAACTGTCACTTTCTATAATAATTTAATTTATCTTTTTAACAAAGCAAGGGGACCGTTAGCTATAATGTAGGTGCAACTATTTGGAAGCTGTGATATCTTTTTTGATCAGTCATTACTGTACAATGTACATAACTGAGTTATTGTCTATTGTGACCTTTTAAGTGCAGGACCAAGTGCCCCCATTTGACTCTGAAACTGCAGTTGCTATAGTGCAAAAGGAATTAGGAAAGCCAGTGGATCAGATTTTTGAAAGGTTTGACCGTGATCCAATTGCTGCTGCTAGTCTTGGTAAGATTTTATTCAGAAATTTATCATAGTTGCTTTTGTGTTATTACTAGTAAAAATTTTAACATTTAAGTCGTCTTTCAACTTTCTTCTTGTCTTAAAATGAAATGAAATTTATACTTATTGAAGAAAGACATACCATTCTCTGATCTTTTTCTGGAAATTTGAATGTAGGCCAGGTACACCGTGCAAGGTTGAGAGGTCACGAAATTGTAGTGAAGGTTCAGAGGCCAGCACTCAAGGAACTCTTTGATATTGATCTGAAGAACTTAAGGGTTGGTGTTTTTTTCATTGCCAGCTTTTATATATGGTGATATGCATTTGAATCTATTTCCTATTCTTTACACCTCTGTTCTTCTTCTGTGGATGTAAGGGCAGCTTGTCTGTCTCTTGCACCAAAATTTTTGTTTTGACATAATTTGACCTATAAATTAACATGAGAAAGGATTTTATGCTACTGTTACCTTTCCTGGTTTGCAATCTTGAACATCAAGTTTGTAGTTGTTGATTTGACAGTGCCTTCATTTTTTTTCCCTTCAATTTCACCATTACTTGTCTTCATTCTTATGGCATTATTGACTTACATTGGCATGTTAGTTTTCTAAAACCCAACTATCTAATTTGTGAATTTTACCAAGAACTGAAATCTGAACTTTAAATTTTAACCCACAAATATACTGAGCTTTTCTAACTAGCATGCAGCGGAAACAAAAGGAATTGATGAAGACAAACACACCATAAAAACTGTGCACAATAAATTTTACCCAGGAAACCCCAAATGGGGAAAACTTGCAAACTGTGTGTTCTCTTTCTTTTCTTCAGCAATAGCGAATTACATATGGAGGGATAAAACTTCCCTTCACTCAGAAAATGCCCAACAAACTACTGCGCACCATCTAAACTCTGTCAATCCAACTTGGCCTCCCTCTTCTGCATGATGTGAGTTCTGTACAGTCTCATACAGCCTTCTGTGCAGCTGCTGTGCACAAGCCTACTCGCTCAGCTGGTGGAAACACAATTCTGAAGGCAATGATGGATGTGACGAGTTTGTCTATTTGTCTCATGGTTTGACACAGGTAAAGGAAGGAGCTTTGGCGCAATTTCTGAGGGCAGACTCTGGGCATAAAACAAGAGTAGTCTCTCTATGAAACAGGCCAAGAATTTTCTGAAATGTTGCAGGTAGACAGAGCCTTGTTTTGGGAGGCTGAGTAGCCTAGTAGGCTGCCAAGACTAGGCCACATTCCTCTGCGACAACAACGCAGAAATTAGGATCTGTTGGTGGGTTTTCAGCTGTGAAACCATATTCATTGCCCAGGCCTCACATGTCCCGAATAGGGTGAGTTGGACAAGATTCAGTCGGACATGTGTTCTCCAGATCGTGTCCGAGCATGTCCCATCGGGACACCTCATGTCTCGATTCTAGGACACTTGTCACGCTTTTTTGACCTCCGCGCGGCCATAAAAGGCCGATTTGGGCCATTCTAACTTCACAATACTCATTCTCTCTTGCTGTGGGTTTGTTGTGGGTGTGTGAGAACGAAGAGCAAAGGGTGCAGGAGCATTTTGGTGGCGATTTTTTTGCATTTTTATTACAGCAGTTTGCATGTGCATTTGTTTTACAAATTTGCACATTTTTTTGTTTATTTTTTTACAGCATTCATGGCTCAATCAAGGGCAGTAGGGAAGGGGCAAAGGAAGGGGATACAGAGGAGGAGGACACAGTAGAAGCAACGATGACAATGGATACTGTTGACTGCTGGAGTGGCACCTGATGATTATGTGACGACTCCATGCCCAAGGATGATCCAAAGGACACGTGTACCATCAGATGTCATCAGTCAACAGAGTTTTTTAACTCTCCTTCTATCTTCTCATCATATTTCTTCTTTGTACCCAGATTCCACACCCTACGGGGAATTGTAATAAGTGATGCTAGTATGATGTTTCTTGAATTTGTAACAGGGCTGGGATGTGGGACTCGATCAGCAAACGAGTACACCTTGGAGTGTTTTTTTTATCCGGTTAATTATCCCTTCTTTTCCCTT